>OVBI01000517.1:0-24375 GCA_900406495.1 Sisymbrium altissimum | reverse complement strand
CACCGCGCAGTTGAAAATCAGAACTTCATGAACCACCAGAGATTTGAACCACCAAAGGTCTCGAAAAACCTAGAAATCAGATCATATATTGAGACGTCACGGAGACCCCAACACTGCTTAATCTGTTCTAGATCCATCAAGAGTCTTCCATCAACTCGAATTACTATCAAAGAAGGATACTTCTTCCATAGACAATAAGTCTATTCTCAAAGAGGGATAAAGATTTACTCCACTTTGATAGAAAACAAGTAATACTGATGGATACAAGAGGACCAACAACAACTCACGGGATTTATCCTTTTAAAAGGATGAGATTTAAACTGCAAAAAAAGAGTATAAACAAAAAAACCGATTGAAACATCGGTAATTATTATCCGATTAACGGAAAGTAGAAATCCGTTAACCTGAATGTACGATTCTTTTTGGTTTAATTTATTCATTTAGTCAATACGGTAGCCGTCAAAAGTTTATACAGTAATTTATATTACACGTCAAAGCGATTGAATAGGGAAGAAAAGCAGTACCCCCACCCCCACTCCTGTGTGCCGACCGCTTATTGATACTTCGGTCGAGTACGTACTTTTAATGGCCTAGTGAGATATTTACTGTCCAATCATTTACCGGAACACTACAAATTGTTGTTTTACTTTTTTGGACAATATGCAGCTTTGCATTTTGTCGTTGCTAAATTATACAATTAGGTGTTCCAACGAAGAAAAATAATTGAAAACCAACAAAAAAAACGGTATGCCCCGAAAAGAGATAATACACTACAAAGCCACTTTTTATATTTGAAGGTCAAAAACTTAATGGTAAGCTCAATAAAGAGATAATCTAATTAAAAGTACAAGACTTGGCCGTATATATCTCGATCCATGAATCTATATTAATAAAAACTTACTTATATCCGTCATCACCTTAAAATATTTATTGTGATAATTAGTTCATTATATAAAGAGAGAGTACAAACCTGATCTTCCTCTTTCTCTAACACGGAGAAGTGGTCGAAGATGTTTACATTCTGAAAAGTCAGCCTCTCTCTCTCGTTATTCTTCTTCATCATCTTCTTCATATTCTAACTTTTTCCGCAATTTAAGTACAAATTTTCCCTGGAAAATCATCCAACATCACTGATCACCATCCATAAAACATCAACACTTACAATCTTGCTTCTCTCCCGGATTCACAATTATTCTTTTCTCATTCATTTTTTTATTTGATTTTTTTCTTCACTATGTATATATATCATATATACATATAAGCGCGCGCAGACACACAGACACACATCATACATATATATTATGTGCAGCGTCTTTGAGTCTTTAGACATGGACAACTTCCAAGGAGACCTAACAGACGTTGTACGAGGAATCGGATCAGGACACGTGTCATCATCTCCTGGGCCACCGGAAGGTTCATCTCCGAGCAGTTTGTCTCCGCCGCCCATTTCAGATCTCCACGTGGATTTCCCCTCCGTCACCAGCTGTCAGATAAATCCCTTCGGTGACCCGTTCGTAAGCATGACAGACCCTCTCCTCAACCTCGCGGCTAACTCCGGCTACTTCTCCGGCGCCGGAGATAACAAAAGCAACAACAGTTTTTCAGTCTTTCCAGATATTTCTGAGGATGATCATATCAAGAGTCAATGCAGTGTCTTCCCAAGAATCCGGATCTCACAAAGCAACATCATCCACGATGCCTCCAAGTGTAACTCCCCCGCCATAGCCGTCTCCGCCATCGCAGCAGGTTCCCCGTGGGGGATGATCAACGTTGATAACACTAACAGTCCAAGAAACTGCTTAATGGTCGACAATAATAACAACACGTCATCTTCTTCGCAGATTCAGATCTCTTCTTCCCCTCGGAATCTTGGCATAAAGAGGAGGTAAATTTATCACCATCCGATCTCCATGATTTAATTATCATTTTGTCCTTCTTGATTAAACGAGATCATTTAATGTTAGGTTCATGATAAATTATACTAATTAATAACACCATGTGATTGATTATTTTTTCTCTTTCAAGATTTTCATTAATTGGCTATATGATTGACATACCATTTTAGCATTTTCATATTTCAGAACTTGATTGTGCTAATCACCAATTTTTTTATCTTTTTTAAAAAATAATATGATCTACACACTGTAGTCGTGCAGCAAAATATAATGAATAGTAATAAACTGCTATTTATATTAAAACGTTATTTATCTACAGTATTTGATTTTCACATTTCCTAATTGCTATTTCATATTAAATTTTCGTCATTAAGAGTTATGAAACCATGAGAGACAACCTGAACTAGGGTTTTATTTTGTGTATGTATATGTAACCTTTATTTTTCGGAAATCTTACATTCGTCTTTCTTTTTTGGATCTTTCATATTTTCACTAGTTTTCTTTTGTTAGAACTTCGTATGTTCGTTTGACAAAAAAAAAAAAAAAAAAAAACTTCGTATGTTCCTTTTTTTTTGAACGATCTTCACTCTACTTTTTTGATTTTGTTTANAACGATCTTCACTCTACTTTTATGATTTTGTTTACATACATTTTTCTATTTAGTTTCAAACTTAAAGGGTATGGTGTGAACATCATAACGCAAACAAAGAACATTAATTAGCTACGATGCCATCATATCTCATATGGAATTCATTATGCCGCACGCTATAACATTGATCACAAAATTAGCTTTTAAATTACAGTTAACACGTATACTCACATGGGTCGAAATAAAGTCTAAACTGTATGTGATATATACTGACGATAAATGTAGGAAGAGTCAGGCAAAGAAAGTGGTGTGCATACCCGCTCCAGCCGCCATGAACAGCCGGTCCAGTGGAGAAGTTGTTCCGTCTGATCTGTGGGCTTGGCGAAAGTACGGTCAAAAACCCATTAAAGGTTCACCTTATCCCAGGTACATATATAATGTAATATGTTAATGTTGTTGCGTATCACCATTTTTTTTCAACGAAAACCTATATATGTTCTACTGAAAAAAGTAACTTTCTTAAGAGAATAAATTCACATTATAAGAAGAATCTGCAGCTTTGCTTTCCTTGACAAGCAATACTGCAGGTGCAATCATTAGCATGTAACTACAAAGTATAAAGTTCATTCATCTTTCTCCGGCGCGCATTAAGCCTTTAAATTCCTTATTGTGACATTTCATGCAAGCATATCTTATAATCATAATATTCCATAGAAAAAGCTAGGATATGAATTAGATTTTTTGCTATTCTCTGATTAATTGTGCCGAGTGATCTAATGGGATGTTACTTCTTATTTGTTGCACATGTTTAATTGGAGAAAAGTGATTTCTCTCAAGAAAAAAGGTTACGATATATATATATATATATATAAATGTACATGTAACAAATAACGATATACATATTAATTAGATTCTAGCTAATCAAGTCTTTGATGGCTCTTTTGAACGCTTAGTCATTTTGTTTCTCAGGGGTTACTACAGATGTAGCAGCTCGAAAGGTTGTTCAGCTAGGAAACAAGTGGAACGTAGCCGCACCGATCCAAACATGTTAGTCATTACTTATACATCTGAGCATAACCATCCATGGCCCACTCAACGCAACGCTCTAGCCGGCTCCACTCGTTCTTCGTCGTCCTCCTCTTCAAATCCTTCTTCCAAATCCTCAACCGCAATGGCAACCGCAACTACTTCTGCCTCGTCCAGAGTCTCCCAAAACAAAGACGAACCCAATAAGTCTCACTTGGCGGCATCCTCCGCCCCTCCTTCTCCTTATGTGGCGGCCGCGGTTAAGGAGGAGGACATTGAGGAGTGCCAGGACAAAATGGAGTTCGATAATGACGTTGACGATACCTATAGACCGGAGTTTCAAAATCAGCCGGAGGATTTCTTCGCCGATCTTGACGAGCTTGAGGAAGATTCTCTAACTATGTTACTCTCTCAAGGATTCTCCGGAGATAATAGCCACGGAGGCAACCTGGAGAACAAAACGACGATTCCGGACGTATTTAGCGATTTCTTTGACGACGACTCCTCAAGGTCGTTATAAAAAACTCTTATTATGTATACATATATAGAAATTAATTAGTCATGAATGATGAATTTCGTGTAATTCGGTTGACTTAAATGACGAGATTAGGCCAGCCGTATATCATCTGTAGTCGATAAGGGTAATCTCTTCATTTACCATACATTTTTTTTTAATGGTGGGATCCATCTTCTATAGTCAAACCAAAATTCCACTGGTTTTGCGAGCTTGATTATGTGGCTTTCTTCTTTTATAAATGCTTTGAAACAAATTTATAGATGATCGGAAGTTCGAAACTATATATATATAGACTAGCTTATAGATATTTATGGGGTTTTAAAAAAAGAAAGAAAGATCATAGACCAAAATTGGTGGATGGGACACAAAGCGAAGATCCATAATTTTAAGTAACATCGCTATGCTAAGAAATTAAAAATTAAATATAAAGTAAATTCCTTTGTTTAGATTTGAAGGCTTAAATTTTTTTTTTTACGGGTGAAGGTTTATGGTTCATAATTCAATATAAGGTAAGAGTTTATAACTAAAAAAAACTAGGATTCAGATTTATACAATTTAGTTAATTCTTAACATGAAAACCAAAAAAAAAAAAACAATTTAGTTAATTTATAAAATTTCAAACAATTTTAAAATCTAAAAGTTTGCATTATTTTCTTTATTAAAGCAGATTCTACACTTTCTTTAACTTTACTCTTCCTTTGCTTAAGTAGAGTTAAAAGAAAATGTAAAGTTTGCTTTGATAAGGAAAAAATTATTCTGATTGAATTTTCTCTCAAAGAAGGAGCAATTTTGTAACGAAAAATTGAATCAGAAAATTAATCGTAGATTAGGATGAATGGAATGAACATTCTGGTTCAATTTTCTTTCACGACTAAAGTTACGTTGTCATGATGATTAGAGCTATGCAAGCTACCTAACTCTACCATACGATCGACATATATATAAAGATTTAAGAAAACTGTTAATTATGGTGAGAATAATTTCTCTTTCTGACCATGCATGTGGATGATCTCGGAAGGCAGGAAGAAAGCCCTAGTTTCATGGCTTTTCTGACGGGCCGAATTAAATGAGAATCCCATAATAATAGTTTTATAGTTTGATATAATAATGTCTTTATTCAGTCTGACTGGTATGATATCTGTATATAGAGAAACTGGAAACAAAAACTATACAAAATATTCTGGGAAAAACAAACTGCATCGTTTAAGAGCCGTCTTAATATATTGTCTTTTTCTGAAGAAAACCGTCTACTTGTTAAAATCATGGTGCCATTGTAAAGAAACTACACGTGAATACCATCTCTTATAAGAATATAAGATCCAAATTTTAATCAAGAAAAACATATATTTTCACTTTTTTTTTGACGTCTATAGCACACATACTTCTTTTTTTTTTTTTTCAAACACACATACTTCTATTTAATCTAAATAACTATTAAAATGTGAAACCACCGCTAGAGTTAAATTTTGTTTGAGAAGTTTTCGATCAAGAGAAAAGGTAATGAGAAGTGTGTGGGAATAACGGGAGTGTGGGATCTCAACTTTTGATCAAATTTATTCTGGAAATAGTGACCTTAAGTTTTGTCAAATCCATTGGACTCTGATTGATAGAAAGAAAAGTTCCATCACAAGTTTTTTTAAAATTTATATTTCTAAAAAAGTGCTCGATTTGATGAGAGGGCTGGAGAAAAGAACAGTCAAATATTACACGTTTAATTATCATAATATTTAATTGTATATGGTTTTTATGCTCTCACGATGGGACAAAGACAATGAGAGGCCAGTATGAACTTGGACGAAGATTTTAGTGGGCAAATAGGCTTATGGATGGTACTATTTGGCGTCACCTTCTTTTAGATTAGTGAAAAATTTTACTTTTATTTTTACTTTTGAGTATAATTATGGAAATTTTGAATTTATAATTAAAAAATAAGAACATGATTAAAATATAGTGGTTTAAGTCCCATCGAGAAAGCTTTTTAGACTAGCTCCGTTAACCTTAAATCTAAAAAAGAAGAATAAGCCGGTGATAATGATGGTTTGCTAATAATTACAAAACTAATCCCTTCAACTGTATAAATTTAAATTATGCTACCGTAAAGTTATAGCCAAGAAAGGAGTAGGACTGTAGAAGATTGATATATGTCAATATTGGTGATATATTCGCAAAAGTCATGATGAATTTTCTTTTATAAGACAGTAACGATAAATTCATCCATTAAACATGTACATCAATATTTTTTTGTTTTCCCTTTAACAGAAATTAACCACCTCATATATTTCTGTGTGTTTATGTATTTTAAAGACCGATTTTATGAGTTCTAGTCAACATATATGTAAAGAAAATATATAATTATAATTTATACTAGTAGATCGTCACTTAAGTTCCAAAATGATTTTTCTTTTTCTTTTTTTACGGTAGTTAATACCATGATAAATTATAAATATTAAACTAGAAAATCCCAAAAGTTAGGCAATAATCACTCAACGGCCCTTTCCGATCGCGGAATAGATTCTGATTGTTTCGGCCTTTCGGGCTTTAAATTTGTAAGACCCACAAAGCAATAAAGCCCCAAAATTGTTATTTTGTTAATGTAAAAGATTCAACATGCGGACAAATTAGCTAGCGAACCAGAAAAATGTGAGAGGATAGCTAATACATGGACAACTAGACGATAGCTAATACATCAGACTAATACAAACAAAGTATTAGTTCCCAGTTAAGTGGAGATTAACCAGGATAATTAGCCACTAATGAACAATATAAAGCACAAACTAATTAAGATCACAAATAAGCAAGAACAAGAACAGACACAAATCTGGGCATGGAAGAGCTTCAGGCTTGACAATAAAACTAGTTAGCCAGGTCTGTAGACAGTAACTTGTTGATCTCTCGAGATATCATAGGGTTTCTCCAAATGGATTCTTCACTTGCTAAATCTCGAACCATTTCATACGGAACCAAACATACTTCATCCGTTGATAGCTTCTCCTGGATTGCTTGTGATTCAAGCATAAGCCGAGTTTCTATTTCCACATCAGAGGGATGCGTCTGCAAATTAACAAGCAGCTCGTAAGAAATTACGATTTTGTTCCAACTAATTTATAATGCTGTTTTGGAGGCTGTTATTACCTTCTTTGAGGTTTGCATCATTTGGAGAATCCCAACCTGGCTTTGCAAGAACTTGACATACTTAGCGGCGGCTTGGAACATCTCGGCGGTGTTAAGTTTCTGGCCACCGGGGATGAGTTTCGCGAGCTCGTGAGTCTTATCGGCAATTCTTCTTCTTCTCTCTCGAGCGGCGATGCTCTGGGATGAAAGCGTTGGTTTCTTAGAGCCGTCTTCATCTCCTCGGCCTGCCTTGAACGCTAAGGGGAAATCCGGAACTCGAAACTCTGGGAAAATGGAAGCTTTTTGAACGAAATCAAGTTCGTCGTAATAGTTGGAGAAATTCGGGTTAGGGCTTGAGAAATGGTTGTAAGTGTTACAGTGGTAGCTTGAGTTAACGAGTTTCTGGCGTTTTGACGCGGGGAGGAAGGAATCCAGGTTGTCTGCTTCGTCGAAGATTTCAGTTTTAGGGTACGGAAGACAGATTTCTTGGGGAGGAAGAAACTGGTCGCAGAAAGGGTCTAAGTGAGTGAGCTCTAAAAGGCTCTGTGAAGGAGCTTCTTCTTGAAACAATGGCTTATGAAATTGCAATTGCGGTTGAGATTGGAAGAAGAAACTGTCGGTTTCGGGGATAATTGTATCCATATCGGGCAAAAAGCAATCCTGGAGCTGGATAGGTGGATCCCAGTCAAAGAAGTGGCTTAAACAATCCATTGACGACATGGAAAAGATGAAATCTGTAGAAAAGGAAAAGAAGAAGGTGAAGCAATCAGGAAGGAGTTACGAAGTAACTTTAATAGATGATTATTAAGCTTAATTAAGCTTTAATAACTAGTAACGAGCTAATACATTATATCTATAAAAACAAATTAGACAAAAAGAAAAAAGAAAAGACAAGAGAGGATATATGAGAGAATCAAAGACCTGGAGATTGATTTTAGAGGATAATGTCGTGTGTTTTGTTTTAATTCACGTAGACTTCAATGTCGTAATTTGTTTACTCGGTAACTGTCTCGAGGTTATATATATGAGAGAGAAAAATGTTAGGGTTTTAGAGCGGAAATAAAGGAGGGGTTACTCTGGGTTTTAGTTTTTTTTTTCCTTTGTAACGATCTCCTAATTATTAGGCATAATTCATTTATTATAAACATTATTTTTTTTTAACTAAGAGTCCTCGCCAAAATAAAAAAATATCGGTGATTGACGTATTGTTTTTGTTTTAAACTGTCAGACGTGTAAACAAGTGTCAAAACCAAAAAAAAGTGTCAATATAGCTGTATGAAAATTTAGACATTTGAAAAACAATACCTTTATATAAATACATAAACAGTATTACATCTTATTATAGTTTTCGCAGCGTATTGTTATTTTATAAAAAATGATTGTGGTTTTTTACGATGTGAGAAAGTTGAGCCTCTAGGTAAGTATGGTATGGTACCAAATATAAGAGTAACCGTCACTTCTAAGTTATTTTTTGGCGGCTAATTGTAATTAATGCGTATCAATTAATTTGGAATAATAATTAATTAATTAATCACCCTATATTTTCTCTGCTTACGGTTACTCGTCACTCAATAACTGCATCCTCTCGTTTAATTTTTAATCCTTCATTTTCCTAAATAACTAAAAATATTCCATAATTTGGTTTTTCTTTCTTTGTGGACTTGGTAAAAGACGGCGACTTTGGCGGGTAAAGCAGGTTTCGTGGTTCCACGTGCCTCAGTCCTTACTTTGCCGCCAAGTTTACTACCCTCCAAATAACATGGGCTTGAATGAGATAACTGGGCCGTTAAATGGGATACAGAGTTCATTGATTAATTCTTTGTAAACCCATTATCAGAAAACCTATCAAACATGAAAACAATTTTATTTTTTGGATAAACATGAAAACAAATTTTTGCAATTTGACGACACAAAGTCTCGCAGAAAATGAGGGAAAATCAGAGAGCAATTCGTATCCCTTAGAGTGAGAAAAAATCTTATTGCGAAATCGCAAGCGACTTCCTATAATGTGGTTTTTGCTGCATGTGTAGCATATAAAAAGTTAAACCTGCGAAGCAGTCTTGTTCGAAAGTCTGTACTCTTGGGTTCCAAGCAATCTCTCGAAATTTCCCTTGTTCCTTCAACTACCCTGTATTCTTCTTCTTATAGGCGGTTAATTTCAGCTTAAGCTTTATTCCGGTTTTCCCCTCGAGAACCGTGTCGAGAAACGGTCCTTTCTACCTAATTAAGGAGCAATGGCTTCCCTCCTGCATTTCTGTATCCGGAGACCCAGCTTCTGTTATCGTGTCTAATGTTTGAGTTTCAAGTTCAAATTTGCTGTCATTCTTTTAATAATTTTTTAAAGGGTTTTAGCTAGTCATTTTTCTCCAGTAAAATCGTTAATCTTGTCTCTTCATTTTTTATGGTTTAGACAAGAAGGCTGTGAATCTAGATTGATCCTCATGAGAAGTGATTGAAGGTACAAGGACGTACGGTGGGGAGCTTAGGACTAGAGCCACTCTACAAAGAGGTTGCATTTTTCTTCTTTTTGTGTATCTAATTTTTGGATGCTTTAGATTCGGGATTCTTTTCCTGCATAAATGATTTCAGAGGCTACGTAGCAAGTTATGCAGAAAATAATTGAAGAAGATGAGGTACCTAACAAATACGTCTGGAGGAACATTTATACTTGAGTGTGTCCCGATTCTTTGCTTAATTTAATTTCTCTTCTTACATGTTTTTATGTGGCAGATTGTTATTAATTTTACTTATTGGCAAAAAGGGAGATTGTGAGTTTCAAGTATCGGTATCTATCCAAACAGTTCCTCCATGCAAATCCGTCTTTTAAATCAGACTGAGACTGCTCCATCAAAGTTTCTATTATGACCTTCTTCTTTTCTTTCTCTCATGCTTTTGCCAGGTCTATGGCACGGTTCTGAGTTCTGATGAATGCATAACCATTAATGAGTAAAATCAAAAGATACGTTAAACATCTTTACTCATTAACTTGTTAGAAAATTATTGCACGGTTCTGAGTTCTGATGGATGAAACCACGTGCATAACCGGGAATGAGTAAAATCAAATTTCAAAGTACTACAGTCAGCAACACAGTACGCTTCCTTGGCAGATGAGTAAAACTCCTTTTTTTTTTGTTGGTCATTGAAACCACATATAACACATTTTGAAAACCAACCGGCAAGTTTCACAAACTCCCGGAGCCCGGAGCCAAAAAAAAAACAGCGGAAAAAAATAGTTTCACTCATCTATAGTCTATTAGTGAAACTCTTATGCACTTAAAAAAATTGGGTGTCAAATATATAGCAAGATATATCCACCGTGATGGAGCTAAAAATGTAAGTGTCTGATAGTCAATTTAAATATAAAATCTCGCAATATTTTATTTGAGTTACGGTCCGATGATAATATTTGAATCGAGTTTTCTCCAAATTGTTGTGAAAAAATCTCGCATTTTTCCCACGTGTATATTAATGGACTATAAATTATTGTAACTAACCATATCACAAAGCCGGACCAGTTTGGAGCAGTCGATATCATAGTTAAAAACTGTTTATGAAATCTAGGCCCCATTAGAATTATTGAAACAACTCAACCCATGTCTTTTTCAAGCTGTCTATATTTAAATCCTATCATGTGGTTTCAGTGTGAGTCTGTGACCTTTAGCCAAGATTTCTTAAACCACTTTTTGCAATGGGGCCAACGAATTTATTGATATAGATAAAGGATTCGTTGGCCTTTATTCATAAAAAGGCGAAATATTAGAGATTAACACACAATCATATATGGACAACAATCGTTGATTTCTCTTAGAGATTCAAATAACCATTTATAATCTTAAAAAACCGTGCACGTTTTTGTAATGTCGTCGTAGGAAAATAGTTGATGTGGATCCCTCCCTCCGTTAGAGAGTAAATCTTTTAAGGAAATAAAAAGAGCTACGTGGAAGTCTTGAGATACACGTTCAAATCAATATTTTTATACCATATAAATGGACAGGCAACCATATAGAAGATAAGAAACAGAAGAAGAAAATATAAATGCATGTTGCTATGAGGGGTGAATCTTCTGCAAATATGAAGAGTTACATGGAAGCCTTGAGACACCGTTGCGATATTTCTCCAAGACTATTCAAGTTCAATAGATTATCTCAAGTTCAATAGAGTATCTCGGGGTTCTTCTTGCTCTCCAAAACCTCTTAGCTAAAAAATTAAAATAAAATAAAAAATCACACCAATTGAAAATAAAATAGTTTATTTTCTAGGCGTTTTCCACCGGGGTCGTCCGCATATACCGTTTATACTCATCATTGGAGATTCGCATATTAAATTATTAACACTAGAACTTTTTTTCATATATTATTATAGACTGAAGTTACATTGACTTTTCCTGGAGGCTGAAATAAACCATTGTTTAACAGTACATTGTCGACCAACAAAAGAACACATCCGATGAAATCTCCAATCGGACTACTTCATCCCCAAATTTCAACTTTTATTTCTTATAATACTCCCAAAGCCCCACAACTCAATAAAATCGAACCACTCAACCACCATTCACCAAACTAAGCAAGAACCGGAATCCCTTGCTGAGACCGGAAAAAGTTAGTCCGGTCGAACCGGGCTTTAATCTTAACCAACCTCAAGTAATTCCCTTTGAAATACTTATCCCCATAAACCTTAGCTCCTTCGTACGTCGCGTTATACCCCGGCGTCGTGATCCCGATGTCCACATCTCTATAGTTAAAGAAAGCCTCTCTCGGATTCTTGGAAACATACGGAGCCATCGCTTCTTTAAAGCTTCTCGCTATGGCCAAGAACTTCTCCTCGAGCTCATCTCCAGGTTTATACCAATTCATGAAATGCTCAATCATGAAAAGGTTACCTCCTCTGTGAACAAACGCCGTCGCATCAGAGGGAATCTCAGCCATTCTGCCTCCCCATGGATTCCACTGCATCCAAACTCGCCGTGGGAGCGGCGAGTGATCGATCATCGTCTGGAAAATCTTGGCGAGACCCTGTTTTGAGATGGGAGTTTGAACGAAATCTGACGTTCGTTTCCAGTAGTACTCGTTCGTCGAGATTCTTTTGAGAAGAATCTGGATCGGTGCTTTCTCAGGGTAGTTCGCCCAGAACACCGCTGAGTCGATCCATTTCTTCACCATGCAGTCAGACTTCGTCAAGTGTAGCTCAGGGAAGCTCTCGTTCGTTATGTTTAAAAGTCTTTCCGGTAAACCAAGAAACATTCCAATGAAGGAAACTTTAATGGTCTTTCCTTTTGATATTTTCCGGTTAATTGGTTTAATCTCTAACCGGATGAATAAATCTCTGTCGATAACCGGAGCCACTTGCTGCCATTTGTGGACCAAATCGACGGCGCCTTCTCTCACCGTTCTCTCCAGTTTAAAAACAGTGACTTTCTCCGGAACCCTAACGAGCTTAATCTTCCACGCAAGAATCACGCCGTAGCTCCCGCCGCCTCCGCCGCGAATCGCCCAGAACACGTCTTCTCCCATTGAACGTCTGTCGCGGTAGACTTTCCCGTTAGCGTCCATGATCTGTGCGTCGATGATATGGTCTATCGATAAACCGTATTTCCTCATGAGGTTCCCGAATCCTCCACCGCTGAAATGTCCTCCGGCGCCGACTTTAGGACAGACGCCGGCGGGAAAAGCGTGGACTTTGCTTTTGTTTGCTATGTTGTAGTAAAGCTCGCCCAGCGAGGCTCCGGCTTGGATCCACACGGTCTCGTCGGCCATGTTGATGTCGATTTTGTCGAAGTTGTACATGTCTAAGATCACGAACGGCACCGGAGAGGTGTAGGAGAAGCCTTCGTAGTCGTGGCCGCCGCTGCGGACTCTGAGCTCGAGGTTCAGGAGTTTGCAGCATGAGATTGTTGCTCTGATGTGGGTTTCAGTGACAGCGCCCACGATGGCTTCCGGTTTTCGGGTGGAGGCAGAAGCGAACCGGAGGTTTCTGACGGCGTTCATCAGATTTGCGGAGAAAGTTGAGTTTGTGGAGATCACGGCGGTTGCGGAGTTAGGACTGCCGTGGTCGGCCGGCTGAGTGTCGAGACATTGGAGGAAATGCTCTGGTACAGATAACGCCGGTGATGATGAGTAGACTCGTGGGATTGTGATAAGAAAGATAAGATAGAGTATAAAGAGAAACGTTGGTCGTGACAAGATCTTCATTTTGTTATTTGTGATATATTTTAAATAGTGAGATAGCCTTGTTGTGTTTTGTGTCTATTTATAGACTATAGAATAGTATGTTTTTCTTCTTTGGGACCCTTGCTAGTTGTTGCATGTGAATCCAAGGCGATCAAATGCAGAAGAACTACGTAAGAAGGTTTACACGTGTTGTTATGCTGTAGGTCGATGAATAATAATACATAAAACTGGGATAAACAGTCCACATGAAGCTCTTAGACACGATCATTTTTGATCGGTGACCTTGGCTATGATCCTCGTGAAGGTATGATAAAATACACAAGTGTCGGTATTTCTTTCTGATTTTATGAATTGAAATCTAAATCTGTTTGTTTTCCAGTATATCGTGAAGTACTTTGAAAGTGGCAATCTCCTAAAAGGCTAAAAGCATCTCCATCCATGGTATTAGAATGATGTTCTTAAAAATTATAAAAATATAAATACTAGTTAAATAATAATTTGAGAATCCCAATCAAAATTTATATTAGTATTTGTATTTTAATAATTTTTGAGAATTTCATCTTCATATCATGGATTGAGGTGATCTAATATATTGGAGGTGCTCTGATATACTGAAAGTAAATTTAAATGTGGTCTCTTTCTCTCTCTCTCTCTCTTTTTTTTTTTTAATTAATCGTTTAATTTAAATCATGTTTGAATATTTAAGTTATGTTTTTCTTTTGTTGACACGGGTACATTCGATATGAAAAAAATGAAAATGTGAATTCAACTTAGAAGTAGACTATAATTAACTATAGGTTAAATGGTTAATACGTTGCTCTAGTTTTAAATTATATATTTGTTAAGAGTAATTATTTATAAAGGAAGTAAGAAAATATAGAAAAAAAAAGAAAAAAAAATTAGCAAGAGCAACCAACAAAATGTCAAAAACTAAAGTAATAAACTGAAACAAGGACATTTGACTAACATATAACTTCGGACATCACTTGATTAAATGTGGCCTTTAAGCTTATGCTTTGGATGCTTGAAAGCAAGGGTCCGCGATGATGGTAATGTTTCTCTTCCCGGTTATTACAAGACAATATAGGTCAAACTTTTCCTTTGTTCAAAACTGAATACCTTATGACATTTTTTTAGTTTGGCATTTTGAATCGGCACACGGATTATATGTTAAAGATAATTGGGTAAACATAAGAATTTGGACCCAAATTACTAAATCAATATATCAGATTATAAAATTTAGACAATGATATTATTTGACTATCATCTAATTCAATTTTGCCTCCACTCGCTATTTTATATAAAAAAAAAATTCTACTAATACTTAAATAAATGTATGTCACATTTCGTTTTCTTCTTTATCTTCCATATTAATAAGATCATCACCCATCATCATCATCTTTATCTTTTTTATTTTATTTTAATTTTAACATATTGCATGTTATCGCAAAGATATAAGTTCTGGTGCTGCAGTAATGAATACGGTAACCAAAACCATATAATAATAAAAAAAAACCTAAATAACATGGATGTGAGTTTATAACATGTTAAGTTTTTGTTTGTCTCCTATAAATATGAATATAATACTTTATCTAACGAAATAATTATATAATAAATATGGATATACACATCCAATGAATATAGTATGTGAGTTCATGTTAGATATTTTGGTTGTCTATTATTAATATGGATATACATATCTAATTAAGACTTTACCAAACAAAATAACCAAACTATTATATATTAATATTTCTATGATCGATTTTTTATGTATGTAAATTATTTATATAGTGTGATACAAGTAAATATAACTTGTTAATTTATGATATTTACAGTTAAAATATTTATTCTATAATATAATATTAAAATATAATATGTAAATTATTTATGTGTTTAAATGTTACAGATAAATATAATGCAGTATTAAGAATGTTGATATGTTAAAAACATAAATAAAAATATGAAAACTATATTTATTAATAAATTATAATGTATAACAAGATATGCTAATTCATAGCATATTATTTAACAACGTGAATTTTGTTGTCTTTTATAAATATAGATATACATATCTAATACTTTATATAACAAAATAACCAAAGTCTAACATATTAATATTCACATAATTAATTTTTTATGTGTGTGAATTATTTATATAAGGAAATAAAAATATATATAATATGTTAATTTTTAATTTTTAGAGTTAATATATTTATTAAGTTATATAATATTAAAATACATATCTAAGTGATTTTATATTGACTACAGAAAAAGAAGAAATGAAAGAGAAATGAGACAAAAGGCAAGACAAAAAAGAAATTGAGATTGTTGGAAAAAACATCAAAACTTGTATTTAATTCTATGTCTCTTTTACTAACTCATTCATTTATTACTTACATATTCTTTCACTCACATGGTCGACCAAAACTCACATTAACTCACCTACTCAAATATTTTTCACTCGCATAGTCAACCAAAACTCATTCCACTCAATTGTTTACGATATCTTTATATTGATTTCTTCTACTACCTTCTTTTTTCTCCACTGATTTCCTAATATTTTTCATCTCTTTTCTCTTTTTATGTCATCACCCTTAATATATTAATTTGGAATCTATTGTATCGACGAAAATTTAGAAAGCCCTTTATTAAAGCAAAGTGGCTCTGATGATTAAAACTGAACTAAAAATGAAATAATAAGTGATCTATATAGAAAGTGGATTTTTCTAAGATGATTTAGAATTTCAGATCACATCCTAGATTATTTCCTAAACTGCTTAGACAACATTTTGATTAGACGATCAAAAATAGCAATGCCAAGATCGGCCAATGCGTTGACTAACTTCATTGGAAAACATACTGTCACCTCTTATGATCCTACTCTGGACAATCTCAGACCCAAAAAACGAGAGAAAAAACCAATCAAACTAATATTTATTTATACCAAACCAAAAGGCCCGACAGATTTTATAGTTGATTATCTCTTCATGCACCCAGTTCCAGTTCGGCAGGTTTTATATTTGATTATCTCTTCATGCACCCAGTTCCAGTTTTGTCTGTTGATTGGTTCCAATATATATATGTTGTTTTAAAAAAATTATTTGTTCATCTTAATGTGTGACATGATGTTTCTTTTTAGTGACATGCATAAATAAATTTACATGTAGATTGGCCATACTATATTATTCAGAGCATGTTATTTCACGAAATAACATGATTATGCGAGATGCAGAAAATATAATGTTCACAACTAGTTAAAATCTGACTACAATATTTATAATAAATTTACCATTTAGGGAGTGTATTGAATATGATATTTAAAAGAAGTTGAGATGATTTGATTTTTAATAAGTTTTTAAGAAATTTTAAGTGAATTAATTTCATCTAAAACCATGAGATTTAAAGTTTTATTTTTTTAACAAAGAAATTTCACCAAATCACCTTAGAATCACTATAAAACTCATAAAATCGACAACTTAAAATATTTTCAGTGGACTTTAAACTATATTTTTAAATCACAAGTTAAATAACACTAAATTTTAAAACATCTTTTAAAATTTATGTTTGAATAACAATTGATTTGATATTTTATTATAAATCACTTCAAAACCCTCCAAATCATCAATTGAATACACTTCTTTTAGTCATTTTTACATATATTGAATAAATAAACTAATTTACATGAATACCCTACTTAGATTTGGTTGAGTGATAGTTATTCTTTGTTCTTTGTTTTTCTCGGTTATTCGTGCAACTCACCTTAAACACAATAATATAGGAAAATTGAAAAGAACACTAAGACAACTAGTATAAAGGACAATGATCAATCTAACAACAACTATCTTTTTTGTGTTTTGTCGTTTTACATGCTTGACCAGTTCAAATCAAAAATAAGTGGTTGTTCCTTTCCAATTATTGTCATTTTCTCCTTCTTTTTTTTTATAATGGTATTTTATATTTGCCTGGATTTGTTTTTCCGTAATTGTGTGGTTTTTATTTAATATTGTTGTTTGCCCCAGAGAACGATAATAAATTCAATAAATGGGAAGAGCGGTTGGTCCAACTAATCACACGTACGTCGTTTTTGCATCGCATGTGTTTTGTTACGTACCCAAATACATAATTACTACGAATATGCGATTGTAACTAAGATATGAAACACTAATGACAAAATATAGAGGAAATCTCGTGGAAAAAAAAATCAAATACGAATCTATATCAATGGTCCAATCCTTAATACAGTGTACCGGTAGAAAAATACCAAACTAAATGTGGGTCGGTGATTCCCTAAAGTCGTGATAACGAACGTAGCACTCATTTATAAACTATTGTTAACGAATCACCCTAATCGGCTGTGTACAAAAATTATCATTCAAGTTACATTTTTATATAATGTTCTAAATAAATCATCCGAATTAAAACATCCTTAAACATAGCTAGGCGTGACAAAGGGATTCTTTTGAGAGTAGTGTCGCTTACTTTTTCCTTGAACCCTAAGTCCCTAACTGCCGGCCGATAAATAATGCCTGCTCTTTTGCGGTGGTGTAGATGAATCCCATGACCACTCATATTCATCGGTCGTGTAGAGACTCTCGTTCTCCTTCAAATCAACAAAAATACTTTTTATGGATGCAATCAATTAATGGCGTAGCTTCCGTCCGCGGTCCGCCTCAACAGACAAAAGACGAACGGACAACGCTCGTCCTCACTTGGCTAGCTACTGTATACATGATTTGGAAAGAAAGAAATTCTCATTGCACCTTATAATTGTATAGTACTACATCCTCTCCTTCTAGTATATATGATTCAAGAAGGTAGAAATGTTGTTCTGCAATTAATTAGGACTTTTTTTTTGGCTTAATCAATTAGTGATGACAAAAATAAACATTTTTACTAACCATAAGTGATGGTACTACCATCTAGATTGATAACAAAAAAATTCCGCAAATTACTCGTGCAACTTAATTAAGGTCTGGTTAGCTAATGTTTTCTTGTCTGTTCATAAAATTTTAGTTACTGTTTCTCTAAACGTCGATCGACTCCTTTAATATACCTGTATATATTACTTACAAACCCAAAAATAAAAATTTCTTTAGGTGTCTTAACCAAATATCTTGTAGAGACACACAAACGCACAAAATACTTTCTTTAATCACTACTATAAAAACATTGTAAGCAATCGATATATATACATGCCTATACCTTAGAGGATCTGTTCGGCTATAAGACAACCTCTTATAGTCTGATATTGAAGCTTTTCTGTAAAAGTAACAAATACCTTGCAATCACTCAACAATTCTCAAGCAGAGATTTCTCAAAACTAGGTGGGTGCAAAGTAACCGGATACACCTTCCGATACTAAAACTTCCCTATAAAAGTTGAAAAATTTAATACCAATCACTCAATAATTCTCCAATAAGGGGATTTCTCAAACTACTTAGAGACATTGCACTCAAACTTTTAATCGAGAACTTTTCACATAAAAACATAATCAACATCTTGCTCATGTGTTCTGATTACCTGTTGCCACAACTACCTTCATAATCAACATCAATTTTTGTTTTTTCAAATGATTTTCCCCCGTACATGACTGACACATATAATCAACACCTATCTACTAAATTTCTTGAAACCGAACAGGTTGTCCAATTGAATGGGGTAGAGACGTTTTGGATTAAATGGATCAGAGATGGGACCAGAGAGGAAGCCTGTCGTCAATGTCAGTCTTCACATCCTATTATTTGCAAAGGAACCGAGTTGGTTTTTTGGTTACCGGTTAACCGAAGTTTCTCAAAAGTTTACCAAAATCAACCGGTTCGGTTCAGGTATCGCTTAGTTTCAGTTTTGATTTTACTAGCCAAAATTAATTTAAATTTTGTTATGTTTTAAACAATGTTAAAAAAAATTGGTTAAAATCGGTTAAATATGAAAGTTTTGGTTAAATGTAGATGATTTGATTCGGTTACTGGTTAAAACTAGTTTAGTTTTGATGTAAACCAATCTAATTTGGATGTAAACGGTTTAATTTTGTATTTTTTAAAAAATCCTTAAAAAAAAAACTAATTAACCAAAAACCGATCATTTTAACCGGAACCAAAATTCTCGGTTAACCAAACCGAAAATAAAAATATGCCAATCGGTTCAGCTTACTGAAAACTAAAAAAATATATTCAGTTCAGTTAGATAAGGTTGGTTCGGTTAAATTCCACAAGTTTGAAATCATGAGATAAAGCTTGGGTTTCAAATGGACCAAAGTTACTAAGGCCCATACGTGTGGTTGGTTAAGCTCATTTAAAATCATAACAACTTTTCGTTTTAGAAATCAACCTCTCTTTTTTACGCAACTTTTGTTTGATACAAATTCACATAAATTTTAACCATATACAATAAAACCTCTACAAATTAATAATGTTGGAACTATGAAAATTTATTAATTTATAGAGTTATTAATGAATCGATAAATTAATATTTATTAATTTATAGAGTTATTAATTAATCGATAAATTAATATTTATTAATTTATAGAAAAATGCGTTTAGTTCATAATAATTTTTAAATTTTTCTTTGAAAAATAATGATATCCTAAAAAAATTAAAAAATTTAAATGAATCTACTAATAACTGACATATACAAACTTTGAGTAATGAAAATGAAATTGTTTATCGCATTACAATATATTTTAATAACATATATTGAGTATTTATGTAAAGATGATATATATGTTCAAAATGTATAAAAAATATTTACAATCTGCAATAATGAAACTAAAAAATGATATTACAATATATTTGAAAGTATTTAGAAATGAAAATTTCGTCGTGTCTAAATTTTTTTATAAATTTTGAATTCAAATCTAAAATAGAAGTATCACTAAAAGTTCAATATAATAAATAAAAGTAGAAATAAATATTAATGAGATCTTTAGTTTAAATAAAAAAACATCATACTCATATTTAATATGTTATCTTACTATATATATACATGTATATATATTTATGTAATTATTAATTTAGAATTTTATTGGAACCATATATTTACATAGAGATTTAAAAAAATTATTATCTTATCGAATTTTGTTAAATTTTACAGTGTCCCAACTTAGGACCAGAGAAATTTATTAATTTATAGTGATTATTAATTTATCGAATATTAATTTATAGAGGTTATACTCGAACCTTTCAAACAAAATTTGTGATTTCATATCTTTCTATAGGCTTTGTTGCCAGTTATATAGCAAATGGTAAATTTGTTAAATAATCATATCTTTTAAATTAATTTGCAAAACAACGTGGTAAAAACTTTAAAAATACACATAAGTAGTAAGTTTTTTTGGTGATATTTAGGAAATATTGTTATATATCCTGATATTAGCGCGCATGAATATTTTTTGCTATTTGTTTAAACGACGCCCGATATCATCTTCTACTTATTTACAATTTTGTAACTGTCATCATTACAAATAAACTCCTAACAGTGTCGTCATTTGAGTGCATACACTCTATATTAATTAAACCCATAATGAGATTTAGATATTTTATCCGCACAAGAAAAATAAAGATCTAGATGTATTGTAAAAACCTATCATTAGATCTTGAATTTGAGTTTTCAATTCAGTTCAATTTGGATATTTTGGATTTCAAATTTTTTTGCTTTTTTTTTTTTGAACTTTAATTTTTTTTTTTTTTGGTTATTTGATGAAATGATCTGAATTTAAAATGAAATTTAGACCACTTAGGTTCAGTTCAGAAAGGTTTGGGTGTGGTTCAGATCTATAAAAAAAAGAAAGAAAACTTATTTGTGCTAGCCTCTCCCATAATAGTCTAAAATTTCACTTGTGATTCCAATTTAGGACTAGATATGTTCTTATAAAGATACTTAACTTTTCTTTTTTGCAAAAAAGGATGTATGTGCTATTTTGACTACGTTTAATTGTGTATCTTTTATCACTTGGAAAAATTCTTATCTTGTAAAAACTATGTTTGTAAAAACTCAAAATGTTTTATTTTTACAAGAAAAGTGGCCAAACACATCAAAGAGAAAAGAAAAGAAAAAAAAAATCCACTTATAGGCTTTCTATATAAAATAATACAAATGAAAATATGTAATCCTTTGACAATATCATCAAAATCAAATCCTTATACAACTATAAAGAATATGTAGTAGGCTAGGTGGGATGGCATTGACCGCGTTGTCGGATCTACATTTGCTATGTGAATGTGACATTGATATACTTTATTACCAAAAAACTTTCTTCAAATTTTCTTAAAAATATATTTTGACTGTAATTTAAATTAGATGCCCTTTGATATGTTACGGTTGAGTAAGGAGGCCAAAATTGACCAGTCATACCGATAAATCTTGTCAAAACTCAAAAGATAAAGGGAAATAGGAAGGACCGTAAGTACTTCTTTTTTTTTGTTTTCTTTCCTATATTTATAGCCTATCTATAAGAATAATAACTAATATAGCTTTCTTTTAACAACTTAGATAAACAAACCGGGTCTGTTAGGGTTTAGTTGATATGTCAAACGTAAAATGATAATAGGTAAGTCACTCTTATTCTATATATATATATAAATTAAATTCTTACCGTAATTAGATAAGTTTTTCAAACATTATTAGATTTAACATGAAGTTAACTTCTTTAACTGACCCAAACCAACAGTCATAATAAATTAAAAACATGATTTTTTGTTCATTTTAGACTTACTAACAGTTTTTTCCACTCGAGTGCTAATAACAAACGGGTACAATAATATAGAATCTATTATCCCTTGGCTCACCTAACAAAGAACGGGATTAACACATATTGGCTCTGCTGCTACTTTCCCATGTTCCTCGGCTCCACTCATTATTGTTTTTCTAGAAATCCGACTCAATCTTGTCATTGAGAAAGTAGCAACGATCATATATATATCCCCGTAAAATATGCTTTAACTGCATCTAATATTGAGGCAAAACATGCATTAAGAAAAGAAAAACATATTACGAAATATATATGTGAAGATGTGGTTAGCATTGGGAGTCTTTTCAGACAGTTCAATTAAAATTATTGTTACGTTTATTTCATCTTGTGTTCATAACTTAATTGTTATATGAAAACTAAAAAGAAAACGAGTGCGCTCAGAACGTGTAAGTTGTTTTGGCTTATGTTTGGTGAAAGTGGAGTAACGGATGTTTTTGACTTTGACTGGACTATTGTTCGTGATACTAGAGTCAATTTGTAAAATAACACTGAAACTGATAAAAATTGTTTCTTTTTTTTTTGAACAACAGATGATATTAAGAACTAAAAGCCAAATTGATAAAATCGAGATGGTAGCAAAAATTCAAGTGTAACAGTGTACATATAATTTTTAATCTCGATTTTACTCTTCATCTTTTATCTATTTATTACAACTACAGTAATTTTACCATAAATCAAAGGAAAATACAAAACTCTAAGTAAATAGATTTTTACCTGTTTGATAAAATTAAGAAATAATAGAAACAAGTAGCCAAGTATTGTATATATGTTATATAAATACATACAAATTGAGACTTTGAAGCAAGTTTTAGTCACATATGGTAATTGCACAATCTTTAGACAATGTCACTTTGTTGCTTTTAAGCTACACAGCTCACAATAACATCAATCACACCACTTCTCGCAATATTCTTTCAACAAACAAAATCCCACATTGCAACCTACATATGTACCCAAATAATATTAGTTATACACATATTTTCTTGGAAATATGTGTATCCAAGTAAATACCACAATCATGTTCACAAAATTAGTAAAATAATTTACTTGGACAATTTATCTGTAAAAGAATCAAATTTCGAAAAGATCATTAAAGTTTATCACCTAAAACGCTTATATATTTTTACTAAGTTTATGTCTTTTATAGTTTATTAGACAACCATAAGTGTACGTATATAAAATTAAGAAATAGACATTACATTTTAGAATTTTCTAACATGTACCTCTCTCATTTCATCATTTTTTCCCCTCAACCTTCTCAACATATTCCTTCGCCATTTTCCTTTTTATTTTACAAGCGTAAACGAACAAGGTAAAAGTGCAAATTAAAGTTGTTAGAACACGATTGTATGGCAGGAGTTGATTAAGATCAAAAAGAAACTTACAAAGCTTTGAATCGGCAAAACGAAACTTAAGATATTTTGGAAAAGATTTAATCTTAATGTGTATCGGCTACCTTACGGACGACGCACTTCATAAGTATGAGTATATATACAAAGAAAGTATATGCTTCTTAGATATAATGTATATGTATGTATACAAATAAGATATTGTGTTTTGCTAAGATTAACCGAAATTAATATTTCATAAAAAGTTGTTTAGGTTCAATTCGTAACGAATAAAGATTACTCGTTTGAATACAATTTTCTGTTTTGGAACAAGTGTGATCCGAGGTTGTGTCTATAGCTTATTATGTTCACAACAAAAATGAAAACCTCGATCAACTTTTACAACCTTTGTATCTAAGTGAGAGATGTGCGTATCTTATTGTGAGTACCAGAAAATGTCTGTACCGGCCAAGAATAAAAGAACGGAGACGGCAGAACTAGTTTTGGTGGTGGCAATCCTGCTGTGGTGACAACGAACGAGACGAGTGATTGGTTACTCGATTTCTTCAAACATTAAATGGATGTGGAGCGTGCAATATTTTTTTTTTCCAACTTTTGTTGATTTTGGATCCCATAAAATAGAAAATAAGAGACAGACCGTAACTTTGTTCGAACGAAGATAGAAATTGTTGACCCAATCACAGTTTACCACTACACAATTATTTTTATCGCATTAAAATTGTGGTTACAGTTACTCTTTTTTTCAAAACATTCTGGAAAAGAAGACCAGGTATATATGTGTAAGACTTTCAGATAAGTCAAACTTCAAAATAAATACTAGAAAACGACTAATACATAGTGTAAAAGGACCTTTGTAATGTACGAATAACTGGGGAGATTAATAGTATTACAATTCAAGAAAATGTTTTTACCTTTCATGCTACAATTAGGATAGTACCTGCGCTTTTGCGCAGGATTAATTATTATTTAAAAATT
>OVBI01000516.1:0-69267 GCA_900406495.1 Sisymbrium altissimum | reverse complement strand
TAAAAATTTTAATTAAAAATCCCCACGCGTAGCGTGGATGAAAAATCTAGTAAAAAATACAAAAAATTACCTTGCTCCGCGCAAACGCGGGTTAATTACTAGTCTACTACATTAACCAGACTTGAAAATTCAATCTAACAGACAGACTCTACATGTGGCCTAATTTTATAAATTTTGTTCTGCCTCTTCCATGAGAAATAACATCTTCTGAGCATTCAACACAACTGGAGATCCTTGTTTTGTTTTCTCAACAATCTGCTTTATGAGTTGCTTCTCCATTTCACTCTCAACGTCGCTGTTTTCTTCATCTTGTTCTCCAAAACCAATAAAATCTAGCAGCTCCTGCTCCTGCACCTTGGAATCGTTCTGATGATGGCTCCAAGGCGAGCTCTTGTTTGTCGAAGAGAAATCTTCATGGCGAAGTTCGCTTTCTTGCATCTCCAGTGGTGACTCATCATCTTCAGAGTCATCGTTTATTTTCAACAACTCATCGTAAGACTCATTGAATGCATCAAGTGCTTCACCTGTTAAGTTCATAACCAGAGGTTGCATCTCAGCATGATTAGTCTCAGTGTGCTCTATAGCAACTGGGATTTTAGAATCACTCTTATATGTCATCACTTCACGGGTTTCCCATATCCTGGACCATGAATTCTTCTTGCTCTCTGATTCCATGACCAGCTGATTCACCTTCCTTTGGCTCTCTTGAAGTGCATTCTCGAGCTCTGTAATCCGTTTCTCAAGCCGTGAGTTGATAACTTTATGCAGCCGCACGCTCAATTCGCGAGGCGAGACAGCATAGTTTCCTGACTCAGGTGTGGAGTTACCACTTGCATCTTGGTTGGACTCGGTTTCATCTACACGCTTCCCTCTAACCCGGTCAGGTATCAATTCACCTTGTGCAAATTCTACCTCAAAACCCGGCTCCATCTGCAAAAAGAAAATTGAAACAGAACTTACAAAATTGAACTTTGAACATCTTGTTTGAATTTTGGTGACAGGCAAGGCAAAGCAAAGAGCATAACTAAAAGTACAGACAACAGACCTCAATCATATCAGAGAGTCTTGTCTCAATGTTGGAAGAGCCCATGTTGATTTCTAGCCTTTCAAGTTCAGCTTCAAGCTCTGCTTCAATGTTACTTATAGATTCGGAATTCTCAGCTGCCTTTTCATTATCTAGCTCCTTCACAATCAGCGAGTCTTTCATCTCGTGCTCATCTTCTAAATCATGTACCAAATTCTCTGTTTGCTCTAGCTCTTGTTTGACTTTGCTCACTTCGGCTTGGCTTGCCATGAACGACGACATTATGCCAATAGAGATCCCGATTTGTAGCAACACCGTTGCATCACTTAATCCTGAGAAAAAAGAAAGAAACTTAAATTGTCATGTATTGTCTTCTCCTTTTCGCAGTATAAACAATGATCACAATCTAAAGATTGTAAGAACTTTACCATGTTTTCTATCCTTGCTCTTCTCATTTCCCACTTTTCTCTCAACCAAAGACTCCAACCCGGCGATTCCGCAACTATGTGCAGCCTTATCTTCAGTGAGAGTAATTTGTTGTTGGGTCAGCCACAAAGAATCTGCAGTGTTCTTGTTAATTACTCGAGCACCATCAGTCACAAGCAATGGCCTCGAAACTGAAGCGCGTGGCGATGGAAAAGGGCTAGTCATGTAATCTTCCATGGTCATTTGTTCTCCATGAAACCGAGACATTAAGCAACTCTCCATAGAGCTCAAAGGTTTAGTCAATCTTCTGTACCGCTGGTTCCTCCTAACGAATTTTCTCTGCCTAAAAGAAGAACTCAACTCTGTGTCACCTGCGAGAGCACCACTGGTTTTACAGTATCCATGTTTGATCTCCGGGAACTCGGGAAGTAAACCAAACAAAGAATCTGAATGAACATCTTCATAGTTTCCTGAATACTCCCCACTCGTTGAGGGTACATCCACTGGGTATGCATCCGGATTTCCTCCGTCTGGTGTCATTTTCACATCCCCAAACTTGTTCTCATTCGCTTTGGTGACTCTAGCCAATCTGCTAAGCAGGCATCTAGGAGGAGATTCAGGCTTCACATTCTCTTCAGAAGAAGATTCGAGAAAGTTATATTTACCTTTCGTTACATTTTGCAGTTGCTTAGCTATATATCCTGTAGCAGCAGTCGCTGCGATTAACCAGATATCCATTTCCTCCTCTCTCTCTCTCTTTTGTCTTCAACAATCAAGAGAGCAATCCAAAATTCAACAGTAGAAGAATCTCTCCCTCTTCGTTCCAATGCACAGTGCAGCAGACCTCTTCCATAAAACACCAATCCAACGAAGAAACTCCAATACCAAATCGAAAGCTCAGACTTTTATCTGAAAATGCAATACAAGCAACATCGAGTGGAGAGACCTAGTAGCCCCCAAAAAAAGGGCAAGAAATCAAAGTCTCGACTTTTTAAGAGGGCAATGCCCAAAACCCCCACTTTGTACCAAAGCTTTGATTTTTCCGTCAGAGATTAGCTGTGAGCAGTAGCAACGTCTGTGCCATTTTTGGTTTGAAGTTAGGCGAAAATTGCAAAAGAAAAAAGGAACAGAAGAGAGACCTTTGCTCTTGTTAGCTTCACGAAATGATCAATGAAAACCAATGGAGAAGCTGAAAGTCTAAGAAATCGAAAGGATAAGAGAATCGGAAAAGGTGGAGGATCTTTGTCGGAAGTTGGTTCAATCGAATCTGCCAAACACAGACGAACGAACGGCTCTGTCTTTTACTAATTATCTTCTTCGTTTACAAAATAAAATACGATACGGCAAGTAAGTGAGAAAACTGTAAGCGTCATTAAATTTTCATCAGCCGAATATCAAAAAATGATTAAAAGGTAATCTTTTAATTAAATGGTTGCCGAATAAAAGAAAAAAAAACGTTAATTTTTCAATAACCAAAATAAAAGTACGGAAATCTAGGGAAAGAATCAATCACTGTAGATAATTTGTGTACTAGTATTTTTTTTTTTTTTTTTTTGGTTTTCATGTTAAGAAAATTGTCGAATTTGAAGCGGAAAACTGATTAAAGTTATTAAAAAGATTAGCTATTAAACAAATATGAAATATATTCTCCAGTATATTTAGCTTAACATAATTATATCATGTTTATGTTATTGGAGCAACTTCTCGGTAAAGCCTAAAACTGAAGACAACCAAAATACATACAGAGTTTGCTATTAAGCAAACTCAAAAGCAGAACACACTAAAAAGAGAAGACACGATCTTTCTTAACCTGTGGTTTTAATATTTTAAATGAATAACTCAGAAACCTGAAGCTCCAAATCGCAATCAACAGGGCGGTTTCTGGGTGAAAAATAATCTAGAGAGGTTTAGATGCAGCATTGTCTATGTAAGCCTCAGCTTCTTCTTCAGAGAATCTTCCTCCTTCAACAAGTCCCCTTACCAAAGTGTTGGCATAGGCTTTTGCAGGTGGTCTTAAGGGTATCTCACCGGATTTGAACTTCTCATAAGCAGATAGAGTGCAACTGCAAACAAAAAGTTATTTGAAACCGCAGTTAACTCGGTTAGAGCAGGAAAGAGAATAAGGAAAACTTACGTCATTGTAAGTATAAGGAAAACTTACGTCATTGTTAGTATAGGGATGTCGCAATATTTCCCCAAGCAGACAACGTTTCCATACCAACCATCCTGGAAAAATGTCCATACACGAATGTAAGTGTGATTAATTACATGTTTCTCAAAGCGTATTAGTCAGCATTTGTTGTCTGACTAACCGATACAGCTTCAAGTGGAACGGATCCTTTCTTCTCTACTAACTGCAGAGCTGCTAGATCAAAGACCGGAGAATCCGAATCTACTTTCAAGCCATTTTCCTGAAACAGAACATCATTGAACTGCTCAAGCCTGTTCAAGAAAAAACAACGATGTATAAGCAGAAAAGATCACGAAATGATTCTAAGACGGAAAGTGAAACGGAAACTGAGATTAAAAGAGGTACACACGTGATTCTGTACAAACACATGTGAGTTTGATCATTGAGATTAGTAAGGGGATTGGTGAAAGCAACGCCTCCTTCACCCCAAGTAACTGTAGATTCACGGCCAAAGAATAACCTGTGTGGAAATATTTCCCACATTATTTCCTTTGGTGGACTTTTATCCATTGAACCAACGCATGCCTTTTTCATTCCCTCGGCCTGAAAATAAACATAATTGGCGCTAGATGTGTTAATTAAGACAGAAGCTCAGCCTTGACCCTCAAAGAAAAAAAGAATCAGGGTTACTTACTTGTCCCCCTTGAATATAGCAAAGGAACCTCGGTTTCCACATGTTAGATCCGAAAGAGGCATACCAAACGTCAACCTTTGCGAGATCACTTCTCCAAGATGTAGATACAGTATCTACTTGGTGGTTTTCAATGTTGAGTTTCGACATTTGTTCCAGGATATCATGAGTGTAGTCTTCAGTTTCAGAGTCGGAGCTTGAGGCAACGATAATCTACAATGAACAAACAAAAGCAATTTTCTGATAAGAGATTCACAGACTGGCTAGAAGAAAGAAGATCAAGCAGAGGAGGTTAGGAAGTAGTTGCTAAGTGAAAAAGAAAGGTGCATAACTGGAGTAGGAGTTTTCTGGTTAATCAGCTTCGATGATAATTCATTTGCAAGTGAAGGCCAATATGCACACAGCCTCTTGCGTACCTAAACCCACAATAAAAAATGAGGTTTGTCAACTAATAATAGGCATTATCGAATATTTATGACACAAAACTGTGCCGGAAAAATAAATTACTGCCAATTGATACAAGATTGTTTCAAATTGTGAAACGGGAAAGTTAGAAGATAGGACAATACAGAGCCATACCGCCTGTATGACACGCCATGTAGACTCGAATGGGTATGCTTCAGAAGAACCTTGAATCTGTTTATCTTCAAGCAAAACTTGGACACATGCCAGTGTAGACTTTGCAATTGAGTCAAGATTATACCCTCCCTCTAACGCCATCACAATCTTTCCTTGTGCAAACTCCATCAGCTGAGAGAACATTGGTGAAACGTATGAGGTAAAACCCACATGTAGATTATTTAGCTCAGAGGTAAATGATCAACCAAACCAAGCAGTGTTATCTTAAGCGGATCGTTAATACAAACAACGAGGCTGTTCACTTCAGTACCAACCTTCTTCAACATAACTGAATATCCATATGGTGTAACACGACAGCCCCCCAGTGGATCACCAATAGCTGTTAAGAAGAAATTGAAAAGGTCACACACCTCTTAATGTGACACATCCCTGAAAAAAATGCTTAAACCATATATACCTGCATCAAATCCAGCTGATAACAAAATAATATCGGGATTAAATTCCTTCGCCACAGGAATCAGGATATGATCCCATGCGGCAAGATAATCTGCATCTCCGCATCTTCCTTGCTCCCATGGAACGTTTATGTTAAACCCTTCACCTGGACCTTCCCCAACCATGTTATAAGATCCATCATCACCCGCTGGATAGAAACCTCCATGCTCGTGCCTAGCCATAAATGCATTTTCAGTCACTTTACAAGTAGTTTCGAAAGAAAAGTAGAAAATTGGCTCTCTAAATCATGACAAGCAGCATCAAAACAGAGGTCACAAATACATACCTATGAACAGAGAAAAATAGTACACGAGGATCTTCCCAGAACATCTTCTGCGTACCATTTCCGTGATGGACATCCCAATCAACAATCAGAATTTTCTTGACACCTAGATCAGGCTGCATTTAAGAAGAGAAAAAAGGCTTCTGAACAAACACAGCAAGGAATGTGAAAAAAGAATTCTGAAAGTAAAAAGAAAATGATAGCATTGCAAAAGTCAGTAAAAATGCCTACTCTTTCATTTAGTAAATATCTAGCAGCGACTGCTACATTGTTGAATAAACAGAAACCCATGGCTTCATCTGCCTCAGCATGGTGCCCTGGGGGCCTGACAATAGCAAAGCCAGAATTTAACTCTCCTTCTGCAACTTTCTCTGCCACCTGTTAAGTTGTAAGAAAATTTTGTTAGCAGTCGTCACTCGAATCATTCTAGAAGTTTTCTATCCTCTTATGCGAAGACAAGTCATACATATGCATCAAGTATTACCTCCACAACAGATCCAGCTGCAAGATATGCGGCTTCAGATGAACCTCCATTCAGATATATCGAATTCAACTGTGAAGCAATTCTGTTTCTCCGATAATCTTTTTTCTTTGTGCTTAAACTCTTGATCAAATCAACATGGTCCTTTGTGTGAACCAATTGGAGATGCGCATCTTCTGCTTTGCTACCACCAAGAACCACACATCTGCAAAAGGAAAGACCAGAAATGCCATTTGAGCAAATCTTGATGGATACACATCCGGAAGACTATATTGAACCTTCCTAAGGCTAATGGCTACCAAATTACTAGTCTTGTGAGTGAAATCAAACAAAGACGGAAGAAAACGAAAAGCCAGAGAGGGTTAAGAAACTTTCTTCACAAAAGACAAGAGAAACATAACTCAAACCCATAACCGTCAATAAACAAAAGGTAGCCACTTTACGAAGAATTTAAATTAAAAGAAATATATATCAGTGGAAGAAACAAAACCTTTAAGCTCAGCTACGAAACACATTCTATACAGAATAAAATTCAGTAGCACAGGAACCTTTTGGTTTTTATGTAATACACAATTCGAAGTGAGAAAATTTAAATGTCATGCCAAAGAAGGAAAACAAATTAAGAGCATAAAAAAAGTACCCAATTTGACTAAATTTCACCAGCAATTTCTCCATTTCTAGGGCTTTATTAATAGCCAAACAAAGGAGAAGAGGAAAGTGGGAACCTTTGAGAGACTCCGGCGAGCTGAAGCTTCTCCCAGATAACTCTGATGCGATCGGGACACTCTGGGTGATCCTCGCCGTCAGGTGTGTCGTGTTTGCACATGGTCTCGTCGTATACAAGACCCACTTTACGCTGGATTTTCTCGCCGAATTCACCGTCACAGTCTCCGCAGTTGTTACCGGAAGATTCTCCGGTCATGGCCATCTCCGCGGGGAGGTGTGACAGTCTTATCTTCCGACGAACAGGGAGAGGAGGTGAAGAAGAAGGGGGTCAACGACAACTCCGAACTCTGAAGCTTCAAAGTATATCTTACTTTTCAATCTTATTTACACAAATAAATATTTATTTACTCTGATTTAGTTACTTTTTGATATGTTTTGGATCTTCTTTGGAGGGAAAGTGAGAGAAACACTCAAGTCTCAACCAATCAGAATCTGACAAGTCACCTTTTACTACAACCAATGGTTTAGTTTGGATTTGGAGTTTAGTGTGTCTAATCTGAAAAAGAAATAAACATCATCGTGGGGTTACAAAAGGGGCCTGTGGTGGTCACAATGAAACTCCACTTGACTTCGCCGGCTTTTTGGAGTGGCTTGCGGTGAACGTTAAAATCTGAGTAATGGCAACAATTTTGTCAAGTAATCTGATTGACGCTTACATGTGTAGTTCAAAAGACAATTTGAAGTGTCAAGTGTTAAGTAACTCACTTCCAAGTAGGATGCAGAGCTGGTCGATATTGAAGTAACTCTGAAATTCTTTCATCAGAGGTTGATTGACCTGTCTCCTTGGCACCTTGATCTTTAGCTATATCACCAATTTCCACAACTGTCCTTAGAGAAATCAAGAAAACGCAAAACATGTTTTTTACTCATCTAGTGAAAACAAGTTTATGATATTTAGCTAGGTTTTAAAAAGAAAGAGAACAAGCAAAAGATATCACCTTCTCATTTAAACTTGCCTATTAAAGGATATTCTAAAGCAATTTTCCCTTGTGAAACAAATTAAACCCTCTCTCTCATTTAAACTTGCCTTATTAATGGCTTTCGTTGTTGACAAAAAAAAAAAANATTAATGGCTTTCGTTGTTGAAAAAAAAAAAAAAAAAGCTTTCCAGTTGAGCCCAATGGTGGCCTATTTCATTTTCACTTTTACAGAACTTTAATGGGATTATTAAAATTGGTCCAACACAGAAGTTAGAAGCTCGAAGAGGTTCCTCTTTTTGCTCTCCATTTCGGCCTTCTCAGCCTTAAGAATCTCTTTCTCAGCATGCAGATTTTCCTTTTCAGCTTTAAGAGCCTCAACTTCGGCCTGAAGAGCAGCATTGGTCGCCTCCACCCCCGACCACTCTTCACACTTAGCTCTCAAAAGGGCAGTTTCCTCCACGAGCTTCTCCTTCTCGGACTTCAGGACAGCAATCTCATCTCTGAGGTCTGCCTCCGCCTTTCGAGATCTCTTCAAATTCCTGTGGCAGAGCTCCCGGAAATCTATCGAAGCGTTCATAGCCTGCCAAAGCAAAGTTAAAATAAAAAACAAAGAAAAAGATAAGGCAAAACTTAACTTAAGACTACTTACCCTGACTTGCTCAACGGCGCATTGCTTGTACTCGTCCGCAAATATAAGATCTTTCCATTCCGACTTTTCCGTATGCTCTGACCCGAGATGCCATATCAGGTCGGCGCACTGGTCGCTCGTCAGAGGATCGTCGACGTTGTATTTCCACTCATCTGCAAGTGAAGGCCAATATGCGCATAGCCTCTTGCGCACCTAAACCCACAAGAAACGGATCTACTAAAATATGCACGAAAGAGAAAACATAGCCAATTCATGAGAGCTGAACTTGGAAAATTGAGAGACATGATAATATAGAGCCATACCGCTTGCATGACACGCAATGCAGACTGGAATGGGTAATCTTCACAAGAACCTTGAATTGGTTTCTCTTCAAGCAAAACTTGGACACACGCGAGTGAAGACTTTGCAACCGAGTCAAGATTGTAGCCTCCCTCTAATGCCATCACGATCTTTCCTTGTGCAAACTCCATCAGCTTAGAGAACATTGGTGAAACATATTAAACAAGGTCAAATCCAAGTGTAGATTATGTAGCTCAGGGCTAAAAGACCAGCCAAACCAAGCAGTGTAGTGTTATCTTCATTATTCACTATAACACCAACCTTCTTCAACATAACTGAATACCCATAGGGTGTAACATAACACCCCCCGAGCGGATCACCAATAGCTGTTAAGAGGATGTTGAAAAGTTATACACCTCTTATAGATGACATAGCCTTGCAAAAGAAAATGCTTATATACCTGCATCAAATCCAGCTGAGAGCAAAATTATGTCAGGATTAAATTCCTTCGTCACAGGAATCAAGATCTCGTCCCATGCAGCAAGATAATCTGCATCTCCATATCCTCTATTCTCCCATGGAACGTTAATGTTAAGCCCTTCTCCTGGACCTTCCCCAACCATGTCATAATATCCATCACCACCTGTTGGATAGAAGTTTCCAAACTCATGCCTAGCCACAAATACATGAAAAAGCTGAATTTGATGCAGGCTTATATGGTATAAGATCAAGTGAAAAACTAATTTGAAAAAAAAAAAAGTAGAAAATTGGCTCCTAAAAATCATGACAAGCAGCGTTTAAACAGAAATTCACAAATACATACCTATGAACAGAGAAAACTAGTACACGAGGATCTTTCCAGAACATCCTCTGTGTGCCATTTCCGTGATGGACATCCCAATCAACAATCAGAATTTTCCTAATACCTAGATCTGCCTGCATTTCAGAAAAGCAAAAGAACTTGGAAAGAAATTTGGAAGTATGTAAAAGTAAATAATAACATCACAAAAGTCAACAGAAGTCCTTACTCTTTCATTTAGTAAATAACTAGCAGCGACTGCTACATTGTTGAATAAACAAAAACCCATGGCTTCATCTTCCTTAGCATGGTGCCCTGGTGGCCTGACAATAGCAAAGCCACAATCTAACTCTCCTGCTGCAACTTTCTCTGCCACCTGTTTTTAAGTTGTAAGAAAATCTTGTTACCTGTATAGTCAGTCGAATCGTTCTAACAGTTTTCTATCCTCCAATGTAAAAAAGACAAGAAAGTATTACCTTCACAACAGATCCAGCAGCAAGATATGCGGCTTCCGATGAACCTCCATTCAGATATATCGAATCCAAGCGCGAAGCAATCTTGTTTCTTCGGGAATCTTTTTGTTTTGTGCTAATACGCTTAACCATCTTAACATGGTCATTTGTGTGAACCAATTGGAGATGTTTATCCTCTGCTTTGCTACCACCAAGAACCACACATCTACAAAAGGAAAGGCCAAAAATTTCCGTACATTAGACAAAAATACCATTTGACTATGAATTACATAGTTCAACTTGAGAAAATGAAAACGTATGCTAAAGAAAGAAAGCAAACTGAGACCCATTTCTCAGCTAAGCTAAGAGAATCAGAAAATACCTAATTTGACTAGTTTTCAGCAACAATCTCTTCACTTCATTTTCAAAGGCTTTGTCGTAAAAAAAAAAGACGAAAGTAGGAACCTTTGAGCGAGTCCAGTGAGCTGAAGCTTCTCCCAGATAACTCTGATGCGATTGGGACACTCGGGATGATCCTCACCGTCAGGTGTGTCGTGTTTGCACATCCCCTCGTCGTATAAAAGACCTACCTTTCGCTTTCTTTTCCCGCTGACTTTACCGTTACACTCTCGGTGACTGTTTTCGGAAGATTCGCCGGCCATGGTCATATCAGGGAGGTGTGACAGTCTTATCTTTCGAAGATTGGAGAGTGAAGAAGCAGAAGGGTCTACTCTGCTGTCTGAAGCTTGAAGCTTCAAACTATATTTATTATTTAATTTTCAATTGTTTTATTTAGCCTATTTACCATTATTTGGTTTTTTTTTTCTTTTTTTGATTTTTCCAATTTGGAGGGAAAGTAGGAAACCTAGCATGCTTAACCAATTAAAGTCTGACACGCACATTTTACAGCACCAATTACATAATCCCATTGCAGACCAAATTAGCCGGTTGAACCGTATCAATAGAACCGTAGAAACACGTTTAAAACTAAACCCAATTTTCTGCACTCGAACTGTAGAGTCACTTCTTCTTTAAGATCTCTGGTTACTTAGACAAGTAAACATCGTTTGGTCACACTATATTATTTCGATTCTTCACAAAAGGAGTCTGTGGTTACAATGAAACTCCACTGTACTTACGACAACGCGCGATGTCACAATAACACTGAAAAGATCTTCTAATACTCTCAAAATTCTCAAGAGGTCAAAATACTAAATCGAGATATGTACCTCTCTATCTAACCTGTTCATCACTGTCACTGTACTTCATAGCTGAAGATGCTTATCTAACTGCAAGACGGTCTTTCTCCAGAAGATTCACAAGGCCTCGAGGAGGGTATTCGAAGAAAACCAATCCTTGAATCTGCTGTCCTTCTAATTTGCTGGCTAGCCATTCTGCACACGAGTTCTGTTCTTTGGCGATATGGTAAATGTCACACTCCCAGTTCTTCAAGATCAAGTCCTTGCACAATCCCAGAATCGATTTTCTCTTATAAAAGAGGTCTGGTTTTGTTGTCAGAGCACCGATGACCTCAAGGCTTGTTGTCTCCAAGCGGATTCTTCGGCAACCGCTGTCCCAGAGGAGTTTAAGGCCATGGTAGATAGCCAAAAGCACAGCTGCGACTTCAGAGATGCTCTTATGACACCTACTGTAGCCGAACACCCACTTCCCTGACTGGTTACGCACTAATCCAGCGGATCCGGTTAGACCAGAGAGAACGTTTGAAGTTCCATGTATGTTAAGTGTCACCAAGGGTGGTGTCCATATCTTCTCGAAACCAGGAGGTACGCTAACTCCTTTGTTCACCTTCCCCGGTGACCTTGACGGATTCTCGAAACCAGGATGTAAGCTAACTTCTCTGTTCACTTTCACTGGTGAGCTTGAGGGAACGCTTTGTGATTCTGCCATTAGCTTGAGAGCCACATTCGGGGTTGGGTATTCAGTGTCTATGTCCATGTCAACAACATCTCTATTATCAGTTAGATAAGAAGTTCCTGGAACACGTGCTTGTGAGTTTTTGTTGTGGAGAAAGAAACCCCAAAGATAGTTTTCTGTTTTGTACTGCCTCTTGAGGAAGACTGCAAACACAAAAAAGATGTTATTCTTGGAGCCATTGAGAAACTATGGACAACAAAAATAATATATATATATATATATATATATATATATATCTGCAGAACTACAGTAGGCATACACTGGGAAGTCTTGTCCAATAGTTTCGAGGAGAATATCAACAACTCTGTGCCGTTTATATTAACTTTGATCATGGCATTGCGAGTCGACATGGCCTCAAACAGATGAGCATGTTCCCTTTTAGACCTAAAAAGAATGAGTGTGCATACCCTGATTGGATAAGTTTTCTGATTAAAGAGATAGAACAAGAATAAGAAGCTTGTCCGTCGTAGAAAAGGGCTTTTGAGTACCTTTCTGTTTCCTTCTCATCTGAGAAAAAGTATAATTCCACATCCGATAGCCTTGGGCTTCTGTCAAACACATCATTCAGAATATGGCCTGTAGGAAGGAGTTCTACCTCGAGTAACGTAGGCATCGCCTTTGAAAGTCTCAGTGCCTTCCTTCTGATATTGGATGCCGGTTTAGCCCAAAACTCGCAGTCAAACTCAAGCAGCGTGGCAGAATCCACAATGCGTCCCCTGGTACAGTGGTTGAAAGAGAAAGTTCATCATATACAAGCAAAACGGAACTGCATAGCTAGTAACTTGTGAAGGTTAAAAGATCCTAGTTTAGCCTGGAATCGAAAATGGCCACAAGAAAAACATAATATTGGCATCATGGATCTTATTACGTCTTGTTCTCGTAAAAATATCAAAAGCTTCTTATTCTTGATATTAACGATTGTTAACTTTCTGGCAAGAAAGAGTCACTTGATTTACATGAAGAATGCAAATAAGGCTAAGCACGAGGAAAACGGGGTATTTGCACAATTCCTGTGGATACTGTATAATTGGTACGAGTGATGGCAACAATTTAGTAAAGTGATCTGATTGACGCTTCTAACAAAACACATGTGTAATTCAAAAGACAATTTGAAGTGTTAAGTAACTCACTTCCAAGTAGGATGCAGAGCTGGTCGATATAGAAGTAACTCTGAAATTCTTTCATGAGAGGTTGATTGACATGTCTCCTTGGCAACATGATCTTTAGCATTATCACCAACTTCCACAACTGTACCTAGAAAAATCAAGAAAAAGGCAAAACATGATGTTTACTCATCCAGTGAAAACAAGATTAGGATATTTGGCTAATAAAAAGAAAAGAGAATAGCAAAAGAAATCACCTTCTACAGTCTGTGTTGCATTAACAGCTTGTTCTTTAACTCTTGAACGAATCTGCAAAGCACGTGGACTAGGAGGAAGGTCAACCGTAGATTGATGGAAGCTTCTTGGATTGGTTCTCTGTCTCACTGTTGGAGTATTCATACTCGAAGCTCGAAGCCCACAAACAATTCCTTTTCTATGATCTGTTGTAGGATGAGCCGGTACAGCTCTTGGTGGCTCAGAAGTGGGACGAGCCGGGACAGGTCTTGGTGCTTCAGGAGTTCGAACAGCAGGGACAGGCCTTGGTGCTTCAGGAGTTCGAACGGCCGGGACAGGTCTTGGTGCTTCAAAAGTTGCACGAGCAGGCTTAGGTCTTGGTGATTTACAAGTTTCACGAGCAATCTTAGGTCTTGGTGGTTCAGAAACTAGAGGAACCGCCGCTTGATTGAGTCCGGATGATAGCTGTATAGCTTCCTCTGGTGTGATCAACTTCACCTTTGAAGTTCTACGTATTGGATTCCCTCTGGCAACTGGATTTGAAGATTCAACCCGCAGCTTACTCCTGCCAGGGACTACTTTGATCGAATCTGAAGGCATTTTGCTGTGACCAGGACTCATTGCTTAGAAATTGGCCACCTGCACCAATAAAAAAGAAACCAAAAATCAATCAAACCCAAGAATCTAATTCAATAAGAGACTTATAATCATACTACTATGTACTAAACTCTCGGGCGTTGAATCGACAGAGACAAAAGTAAGGAAAATCCAATTCAGAAAACTTTTATTAGCCACAACATTATTAATGAACCCCATGTCACAACTGAAACAAAATTGAAATCAAAACCAGTTACAGGACCAATGCACCAAAAGAACAGCGAATCAGAGACGATAACAAACTAAAGAGGGGGTGGTTGCGGAGACTAAACGAACCAGTAGGATCACAATACCAAAGATAAAACCCTAATTTTCAAAGACTGGGTTTTGGAATTTGGGTTCTCTCTTCTCTGACATACAGAACAAAGGCAACGGAATTATAAGGCAGAGAGACGAAAAGCATCACGCAAAGGCGACGCCTTTGGCCTTTATCTTGACGGCTTAGTCTGATAGGGACTACAAGAAACCTACAAAACCCTAAGAAAACCCCATTTTTCAGTTAATGGAACGCGTGACAGCAAAATGCAGATAAACAGGAGCAAAGAATCAGCCATGTTTCTTTGTTCCAAGTGAAAAGCAGTAATTTTGCAAAATCAAAACCATCTGTAACTTGTTCTTGCTTGCGTTGTACGGAATAGAAGGAGGAAAAAATGATCAAACAAACAGAAAAAAGAAGTCGGAGGAAACCACTAAGAAATGCAGAGTTAAAGATGACATAGAAAACAAAATAAGATTTTAAAATAGCAAACGGTTCGGCTTCATACCTTGAAATGAGAAGCCAACGGAGAATTTTTTAATGTTGGAAGGTAAACAGAAAATGTAGAGAGAGAGAGAGAGAAAAAATAAAAAAAGGTGGGACTGGTGCGAGAAGGTGGGGGAGGTAATGCAGTGATAGAGAGAGAAAGAGTGGAACAAAGAAGACGACAATAGATTAATAATAAATTGCAGTATAAGTCCAAATCTTTCACTTAAATAAATAAATACCCTCCTATTATATAAATATTAAAAAAAAGCTGAATTTTCTTAACTTTCTATGAAAGGTCCACCTGAACGATTTTTGATGTTATTGCTTTTTCGTCCTCATCAGTTTGTTGTATTGATTATTTGGTAATGTTTAGTAAACTTTTTTTTTAATATTCAACATACAGACCATATACATTTCAAAACTAAAAATCTATCAAGATAAAAAAAAAAAGAAGATGATATTCCATCCATACATTACATGAGATGAGAGAATAAGGAATTGTTCCCAATGAAGGAAGAGTAAACAATTTTCTATGTCAAAAGTTTGACCGACCATTCATAATTTTTTTGTTTTCCTTACATAGATTGTTTCTATAGGAGAAACGTATCTTATATGGTATTATTCTCTTATTTCAACATTTTAAAAAACTGAAGTTAATTCAACATAATTGTTGGTATTATTCTCTTAATTTTATCTCATTTTCTCCCCAGCTTGCCTGTATGTTTATTCTGGCGATTCAACTTCCATTCGTCAAAATGGGTGGAATTCTCAAAAACAAAATACTGTAGTTTACATACGAAATTGTAATTTAACTCGGACTTGGGTATTATATTAAATTGATTAAACAAATGTAAAATTTGAAATGGAGTTCTTTTAATATTGGGTTTACCAAACTGGTCTCGTCAATCCAAAAGGTAGGCCTAGGTTTCTATATATGGTAACATTGATTAATGAGTCAACATGTTGTCATCGACGCAGCTCTATCATCTTTCTTCGAAACTTCACCTTTTCATATTTCAACAAAGCGTTTCTTTTTTTTCAGATTGCAATGGGTCCTTATGGGATTCAGATGCAGCTATAAATTCACAATAAACCAAAATTAAAATAAAACGAAGAAAAAAGAAAAAGAATATGATACCTTTTTAACTCGTTAAAACAAAACAACTTTAAATCAATTGTCTTTCTCAACTCAGTCATTGCTTCCATAGAGTATAGTAGCAAGGGCAGACACAGGTAAATAAAGAAGAATATACGTTGAGTGTGGCTCAAAATGATAATCAAAGACATGCAATCTCACATTTTTGTGAGTAACTTGTGATCCAAGAAAAAAACTGTATCACAATCAAATGGATGATATATACACGAAAGATTTGACCTCTGTACTGATCGTTGCTTCTGTACCTACAACAAGACCATATCCAATAGTTCTTCAGAGATCAAATTTTGACGATCTAACAAATTTTCACTCAATGGATTGGAAACAACTGGCAACACTAAGAAGAGAGCTACACAAAAAGAAAAAGAATTTTACTCGCTGGCCTTAGGATTTTCCGATAAGAGTTTCAATCAATTGAGTCTGATATATGTCACTTAATGTCTTTTGAGGGTCTTACCCATCAGCTTAAGCGTTATTGGTCGACACTTTGGTGAGGCACTCCTGTTAAAGATTGATCTAGAGAAGAGATCTAGAGTCCGATGTGACTGTGAAGGTGTTTGCCCACCAACCGAATCGTCCTGCGTTTTTTAGGAAAGGCCTGCTGAGATGGTAGGTGTTGCTGCTCCTTGTTGTGAGATGAGTCATTGAAGACCGAGGAAGTTTCTTTAGCTGCATAAACAAAAAATGGAACCTCATAAATACCCCCTTCAAGCACTTAGATTAACAGGCTAATAAACCAATATGGTGGATAGATCAAAAAGGGCAGATCCTATATATTGATCAAAAAGGTTTACTCTGCAAGTAGTTAGCAATAGTAAGCCTAAGTATCAACTTTTAAAAAGTTACTTCTGTATCTTTCAAAAAATTGCGAGAGAGATAGGTTTCATCACCTAGTGGACTTGTATGTGGCTGTAAAGATAGATGAGTCACTCTGCTGACACTTGCAGAGATTTCATAACTAGAGTCGATTGTTGATGCCTGAATGGTTACTGGCAAAGAAATTCCGGCATCTACAACTTCTTCCATATCATTAGTGCTTAGTTTAGCAGTTCCATGATCATTTACTCTGGAATTGTGAAAGCTAACTGGATCTGAGGAACGATCAGCAACACTGGTTTCTGAATCAATTAACTCCTCAGCAACATTAGATATGAACAGCACGCGAGATGATGAGCGGCACACTTCACATAGCCAAAGGGGAGGGACAGATGGTAAAAACACCCTTGCACAATAACTGAAAGACACAAAACGGAAGAGCCAATGAAACAATTAGAAGATCATTGAGTTGCAACAGTGAACGTAAAGGCGACAAATCTAAGACCAACGATATGAGGATAAACAGAATTTGTTTGTTGGTCAGAGCAACAGTACTTACGTATGCTCGCGCGTATCTCGGCAATTGGAACAAATCATTAACAAAGCCGCAATGCCCACACTTCCACATATCTCACAAGGCTCCTATGAATAGCAATAAAATCAGATTAACAAGTTCATGAGTTGAAAGCAAAGGAGCAGAGCCAAATATAAAGGAACTGCATCAAACCTTGCTAAGATAATCTGAATCAATGCATCACCACTTAGGAATTAAGTTTTTTTTATTTCAATGAGCTTTCAGTTTTACCAACAGCCAATTTAAGAACATAACACGAAGAAAGGAAAAAAACGCACAATTCTCATAATCATCAACCTTAACAAGTCCGACACAAAGATTCAGATTCTTCAGGTGTTCTGCTCAGTGCTCACTCATTCAAGCATATCATCAAACAGTTCTAAGTCAGTATTTCCAAACATATATATTTTCCGACAACAAGAAAAGGCGAAAGTCAACAAGATAACAAGAAGCAGTTACAAAACACAAGTCTTGAAGACAGACATATTCCAATCACCTTAAACGTAAACCAAACAAATCCAAGAATCACCAAACCAGCATTAAGAATTGCAAGTAAAGACTATATTTAGCTTTACCGCAGAATTAGGGCCTTACTCTCGATTCTTGCATTCCTCTCTTTGAGGAAAGAGATGACCTTTCGGATTGATCTTCGTTTCCGTTTCTCCTTTTCATTATTATTGATCTCTAAGCGTCTTCAATGGCGTCCTAGGGTACGCCTGAAACGGGTTTCCGATGCGGACACGACAGAAGATGCAGTTTCTTTAAGGACTACCCGAACCCTAAACTTAAAATCTTGATTTCGTCATATAAACCCGAAAGGACGATGTTAAATAAATTTTTAAATAAAATAAAAATAATTTATTCTTCTAAATCTTAATTCATTACCTCCTAAATCGTTTATTGGGTTATCTAAACTTATTTTAATCATTAATTTATCTAAAATTTCACGTTTATCAAAATTATCTAAATTTCATGTTTTCAGAATCAGTGTTAATCAAAGTATGTCAATAAATTCCACGTTGTATCCAAATAACCTGTCCCCAGAACATTTGTATACAACTAAAAATATGTTTTACAGATTATTTGCCTAGTGGACTAAAAATATGCAACTCATGACATGTAGCATCCATAACTCTCCTAATCACCTTTGGGAGATATGCCATTCCACGTTAATTTAATATCTGACAAACTCGTGAAGTTGTATACATATAACCTGTCTCCAAAGTGATATATCAATTTTTTTTGTAACAAGAAAAAGAGTTCGTCATAGCTTCAGAGTAGCAATGACACAGAAGCATATAAAGAAGAATGTACAAGATTTGTGACCAAATATGATCAACAAAGTCTAAACTCACTAAGCTAGTAAAAATGACTTGTGGCACAAGAAAAAGCCTTTTAAAAAGAAACCCTAAATCCAGATGTCTCTGACAACGACGGCTAAGCTCATCAACACACAACTCTCGGTAAAGGCATTTACTTTGCAGATTCCGAATCAGAGGGCATATTGGAGTCTGATTCTTTCTGTTCCCTGACTGGAGAAGAAGCTGGATAAATCAAAACTAAGATACATCAGTTTCTTAAAGTGAAGAGAAACTGAACAATGTATACTTAAGTTAAAGAGATTGGTTTCCTTACCCACTCGACTTGTATGTGCATGCGCTTGTGAAGGTTGATTAGTCGATGAGATCTCATTACCAGAGTGTTCGCTCATAGTGTTCTGATTACCCACACGATTAGTTCTTGATGCAGCAGTTTCAGCAGAATCTTCGTCGTTATCAGCATGATTAGGTCCTGAAATAGCAGTCTCTTCAAATTCTTCACCAACGACCAGCTTAACTACGCGAGATGAGGAACGGCAATTTTCACATAGCCACATGGGAGGAACAGATTCTAACAACACCCTCGCGCAATAACTGAAACATTAGAACAAAAAAAGGAAGGAAATCAAGATCCTTGTTAACAGTAAATCAGTAATTATGTTAATGATTAAGCGAAGGAGGAATAATGAATCCTACATATGCTCTCGTGTATCGTTGCAGTTGAAGCAAGTCATTAGCTTATCTTCAGTGGCGTTACTTCCGCAAACCTCACAAGGCTTCTTCTTCTACACGTAGCAAACAAGAACAAGATCAATTTAGAAACGGTAGTTGCTCTCTGCTAATTCAAGAATTGGCGTCAAAATCTTCTTATTCATAATTTCAGAGTCAACAACTCTAAAAGACGCATTATGATTTTCGATGACCATAACCGAAAGTAAGTAGTTGGAATGCAATTTCATTTCATCAGTCGGACCAATGCAATATATAACTCGATTTAGCTTTTTTACCTTATAATCGGAATGGCTTATCTCTGAAGAAGAAGGTAGGGCTTTCTCTGATCCATCATCCTCGTATCCACTTCCGTTGTCATCTACGACCTCCATTAGTATCGATCAAAGGTTCTTCGACTGAAAAGAGCTTTCGATTTAAGGAGAAAGACGGAACAAGATGATCGTTTTCTTGAAATGGAAGAAAACAACTTTTATTTTTTCTCTCTCTCTCAAGAGCGAAGACGAACTTGAATGCTCTTCTTGTTACCTCTCTCGAAACCCAAACTTGGATCTTTGAATTATTTATATACGAAAGCGAGGTTTCAATTTGCCGGCACAATCTGGTGGGGTGTATTGGTAGTTATATATAGGGGAACAGAAAATCCCTGGAATTTATATTTTATTTTCAAACAACACTCGAACCGAAGCCATTTTCAACTTATAATATTGGTTAAAAGGTTATTGCATACTGGACAGTGTATATTTTAATCAGAAGCCCTAAATTATGCTAATGAATATCTTACTTGTAATGGTTGTTTTGTTTTAAAGTTACTGCCTTTTATGAACTGTGTTAATGGAGTCTACCTTATATATAGGTAAGAGATATATATAATCAATAGAACCGTTTCAGTACTCACAAAATCTACAATTAACTATCAGGAGGTGAAAGTAAAGTAACAACAAGGCCTGAAATTATTACTTCTTACAACAAACAAGAACACAGTCAAGAGAGTAGCCAAACAAGCTATTACCAATTTCCTTGAAAGAACATACGCGACTCAGCATCGATCAAACTCTCTTCCTGTAATGTCTCTGCAATTGCTTCCCAGAGCTCCGGTGGTTGGTATACCTAAATTGAGACTGATTTCACCAGCGCAAATGAAAAACAAGCAACACACATTACACCAGAGTCAGGAACAAGCACTTGAAGACTCGTTATCATTAAAACTAGGACGATGTATGATGCTTTCTAGCCAAAATAAATCTACTGTCAGTTTCTGATAATTGAAGGGCCTTTGACTTAGAAAAAGAAGAAGAAGGTAATAGCCTACTTTAGCGTCATTGTCAATCACATCTCCATCAACCTGTTGAGCAGCTTGATTGGAAGTTCCTGGAACAAGTGCTAATGACTTTTTCGTCACGAGAAAAATCCCCCAAAGGAAGTTTTTTGTTTTCTTCTGCATCTCGATGATAACTGCAAACACAAAACATGCATTATTCATTCTTCAAATCAATGGGAATAACAAAAAAAGTAAGCTGAAAGAATGCATTAGGCTTACTCTGAGAGGACTTGTCCAGCAAGTTTGAAGAGAATATCAACAATGGTGTGTTCTTGATGTTAATTCTGATCATGGCATTGCGACTCTTCATGGTCTCAAAGAGATGAGCATGCTCCTCCTTGTACCTGCAAGAACCGTAAGTTTTGTGATCACAGTGATATAACAATGATAAACAAGCTTGTCTTCTGTAGAAAAGGTTGCTTGAGATACCTTTTTGTGTTCTTGTCATCTGGGAAAATGTACATCTCGACATCTGAAAGCGCTGGGTTTCTGTTCACAAACAAATCCTTCAAAAGATTGCCTATAGGGACCAATTCGACCTTGAGCAAGACAGGAATCGTCTTTGAAAGGTTGTAAGCCTTCGCACGGATTTCGGAAGCCGGTTGAGCCCAAAACTCGCCATCAAACTCTGATGGTGTGGCAGAATCTACAATGCGTCCCCTGGTTTAGTGACAGAGAGATATAGTTATAAAAGACATGCAAATCTTCAGAAATGTAACAAGCCCTAATTTTTGAAAATTAAGGAGATTTCTTTTCAACGTTCCATATAAGACTAAGTACAACGAGAGAAAATGTGCACAGGGAAATGGCAACATTTTGACAATATAGATTGATCTGATTGAAGCTTCTAAATTAACAGATTAGGGCAAAAGAAGACATAGTGTTTAACTCACTTCCAAGTGGGGCGCAAAGCTGGTCGATATGGAAGTAGTTGCAACAATTTTTCTGATAAGATTGATCGGCATATCTCTTTTGCACCAAGATCTTTGGCTCCACCACTTACTTTCGATTTTGACCCTTGAAAAGCGAAGAAAAACATATGAAGCAGCAGTAAATTCAATAATTTAGTGAAAGAAGTTTAGTATCTTAGGCCTTGAGAAAGGAAATGGAGGGAAAAGAGAAGAAGCAAAATGATATCACCTTCTACTACTGCTTGTGCTTTAAAAGATGGTTGTTGGACTCCTGAACGAATCTGCAGAGTACGCGGAATAGGAGGCTCGACCTTCTTAGGTGGAAGGAGGATCTGATTGGTTTTGCGAGCCACAACTGTAGAATTCAGACTCCTAGATCTTGGAAAGCAAACAAACTTTGATAAACCCATTGGAGAACGAGGTGGAACAGGTCTTGGCACTTTAAAAGTTGATTTATTGCTCCCACATGAAAGTTTTCTGACTTCCTCTGGTGAAATTAACTTCATTTTCGATGATTCAGGAATTTTTTTCCATCTGGGAACTGGATTTGAAGATTCAACCCGCGCTTTATTCTTTTGAATTCTAGGGGCTGCTTTGGTCGACTTTGTAGCCAATCTGTTTTGAATAGGCCTCTTCGAACAATCAGCACATACAAAATCTACTGAGGTCTCAAATAAAACTTTCTCCATGCAGTAACTGGAAAGGAAAGATAAAAAAAATGAACTTAGGGTCAGACAAAGACAATAAAAGATTCACTTGATCACATAAGCCAAAACCAATTAGATATGAGTAAAGAGTTGCAAGGAAAACAATTGATAGGTCAACTCAATTCGATAAGATCCCAAATTTGGAAGAATAAGTGATTAACTATCACCAAAATAGGCAACATCGGAAAGGGGAAGCCGCTAGGTTGGGCTTTTAAGGTTACAATCGGTATACAATTGGTACACACACTGCCGTTCTAAAGCTAAATGTAGAAAGTAATATAACTGAGATAGGAAAGTAATCCAAAAGCTTGTATATTTCAAAATCGACAGCAACACTCGGGGCAGATTAGGAATATGATAATACTTCTCACCGGTGTGCACAGGCTATACGGCATTTAGAGCAAGTTACAAGTAGTCCTTTCCATCCTTGGCTTCCACATGTTTCACAGATTGGCCTCTACAACAATTGAAGTAAAATAGAGAACCATCAGCAAACAAACACCAACCTGGGAAGCAATCAAAGATGTACGGTTACTCCATACATATGATTTGTATAAAGCAATAGAACAGACCAGTATAGAACACAATACAACCTAAAGACAATGATCAGGAGTCATAAATAGGATATAACCATATGAGTATGCAGAAATTTTTACAACTCTATTGTTCTTCGTTAACTACCATTCATGACTATTTCTTGATTTCATAACAATTCATTAGTTGTTGCCTCATTAACTCATGTTAATACATCACTGGCCCAATGTGATGTATAAACATGCACAGGAAACCTAGATCAAGTACTGTATTTCAAACAAGAGACTCAAAAAGGAAAATCATTCGATCACGAGAGTTGAGCAAATATGATTTGCAACTCACCAAAGCGAAGCAATGATAACTTTTCATAGACTCGATCATGTCAAAAAAACTATCTCTATAGTTATACACCTCTAAAGTAAAGCCAATCCGAGTATTTCAAACAAGAGAGGAAAGCTCACTCAGAAATCCAATCTGGTGGGGAATGGAGAGGAAATCCATTGATAGCAAAGCATGATTACAACTCAAAATCAAAGAAAAAAGTTCATGATCGACTTGATCAAGCCAGAACTCGTGTCCAAAAAAAAAGAGAATCTTTGAACACTAATATCCCATTTACACTCCATGACAGATTAATTAGCAGCCTCCAACAAAAAGACAATCGGACAACCAGTAATCCCCGAAAACCAAGGACTCTTATTTAATGTGAAATTAAGTGTTTGCTAGAAATAACCAAAAATAGAAACCCTAGATTAAAAACCTTACACAACACCAAAAACCCATTTCAGTACCAGTGCCAAACGCGTGATATCAAAATGCAGTTAGAACGGGAAATCAGTTCGTCCACAGGAAGAGACATGCTTTTATAAAATCGACAGACGAAGATCTAAACTATCCTTGCTTGCAAATTAAGGAAGCCAAGGAGCACAAAAAAAAACCCCAGAAAACACACACAAACGAAAGCAGAGCAGATGATGTCAGCAAAAGAAACAGAGACGGTGGGTCTACATACCATACTACGGCTAGGCAGCAGTGAAGAGCAAAGCCCTAATATCTAAAAATACGACGGAAAGTTTCGAACTTTAGAGGGAAGAAATGGGTTTTAGAGAGAGAAAGAGTGTTGGAGGAGGAAGCTGGGATGTGGGGAGCTGAGGGACCAGCCAGAGAGAGAGGGGGAGAATAAATAAAAAATCACACCGAAGACGAAATATATTAAAAATGGACAATTTGCAATAACTGTCCAAAACTTTTACTTAAATAAAAAAGGGCCCTCGTATTTTTCAAAATTGTAAAAGAAGAGATGTACTTTTCTTGAAATTGACATAAGAACCCATAATATATATAATCATTAGAGATGGAAAGATGGTGATGTTTGAAAATATCTTTTCTCCTTCTGTGATCCTATCAGCTATCGGCCAAATGTCTTTCGACACTCTTTCCTATTCTCTACTTTTTCACTAGCTGCATAAATTGCAATTTTTGGTTTTTATTCCAAAAATGTCATTTCATTTTTCTTTGGCAGCTCATAGAAAAATGGTCTGATTACGTCAAAAATAGAAAAAGGGCTATAAGTAATTATTGAGAGGTCTCAAATTGATATTTTCACCCAGATTTTAATGTCTTCGCATCCTGAGCTATCATTAAAATCTCATCTCCAATAGTTTTATGTAAAGCCAATAAAACGTGAACTTAATTTCTTTTTTTTTATGTCACAAAAATAATTCCACAGCCTAACTTTGTACATTTAAAATTTTTATTGCCAAAACATAGGGTCGCGTTCTCAAAACAATTGCTAAAAAGTGGTGTATGAGTCAGACTCTTGACATGCCGCAGTAAGAAAAACATTAGTCTTTTCTTCTCTGTTACTCCACTCCACGACATAAAGATCTTTTGTATTTTTCCAAAAAAGTGAAACAAAATTAATGAAGTAACATTTTTACACAAAACAAAGGAAGTTACGTTATAGAATCTTACAAAAGTTCTATCTAATATATCTATTGGTTAAAATTTTATACTTAAAAATAAAATAACAACCTAATCTAAAAAATGTACTGTAGCATTTTATTATTGACCTTAGTTAATAATAAATATGTTGATATAGCATGTTATTCAGTGAAAATGACATGTGACTATACTCTTTTGCATTCTCTCTTTTGTTAAGAACTTAATTTATCGACTATTGCTCACATGCCTTACAAACTATCATAACTCTTTCTAAGAACTTAATTTACCTTGAAAGAGCGAATTACGTTGATATGTTTTTGCACTCCATCGTCAACATGATCATCAGTGAAAAGAGCAAAGTGAAAGTAATGAAGATAGGACTGTCTCTAAATCTAACGGATTTACTTACTAAATTGCTACTTGTGAGTTGTGAGCAATCTCAGGAATGCCTTAAGAAGTTCAGGTTATCAAGTGCTTGAGAAGAGGTTCATGGTCCGAGAAAGAGAAGGAGATCAAGTTCAGCAAGAGTCGACGACACCAAGGTGCGGTAAGTGTTAAGAAGACTCTAAGCGCAGAGGGTTTCGATCCACACGCATATATGAAGAGCACGTAAAGCTCATGTGCAACACCTTTTTCAGTCGATAACAACGCTTGAGGGCATGAAGGGAATTTCTCCCACTGTATTTTGCTTGTCCTCTCTATCTGTCGTATACCCCATATAGGGAATCAGAGTGTAAGCGTGAGAAAAGATTGAGATAAGAACACACGAGGGCTCGACGTTTTCTATGAGAGTGACTGATTCACTGAGAGATTTCGTATTATCGAAAAGAGCTTAAAAGACTCAAACTTAGCTTTTTCAAATTATTTTCAAAATCTGTTTGGAAAAATAGAAATAAAAGACTAGCAGTATGTATGATAATAAAAAAACCTTGCAACAGGGGCCCTAATACAGTAAAACAGGAGATAAGATAATATATATATATATATATATATATATATATCTTTCTTGGCTACGATCAGAACTACTAGAAACCGTCAAGATGTAAGAGTAAAAGCAGGAGCTGAATTTTCTTACAACGAGAACATAACATAGAGAGAGACCCAAAACACACAGACATAGATTACCACTAAGCTAGCTAGACCCAATGTCCTTGAGACAATAAGTAAGTGCACCAGCAAAACCAGAAACATTAACATCCTTAGAGCATCAGGAAAGAAGAATAGAAACCCCTCAAAGCGATCAAGAGAAGGCATGTGAGCAATATGCTTGAGTTCTTGAGAGCAAACGCGCTGCTTTCTGTCGAGTAGTCCGGGTTAATCCCTGTCCCAGTGGATCCTGTGCTATTGTTTCCAAAAACTCCATTGGTTGGGGTTCCTGAATAAGGACTGTTGCCACCAGGAAGTGTGGTCGTTGTTGAGCTGCCTTTTGGATTGGTTGTGCCAGGTGTTACAGTGGTGCTGCCGCTAGAGCCACTGGAGCCGCTAGAGCCACTAGAGCCACTGGAGAAAAAAGCAACAAATTACATTAAAGAGAATATCAGGACAAGAAACAATCACTTTGAGGCTTTACTGAAGCTAGTCCAATGATTATAACCAGACATTGATGGAACTTCAAAGCAAATTTGTGTTCTATAGTCAAAAGTCTAACAAAAACAAGGGTCTCAGTTTCTAATAACTGAACGGTCTTTGATGGGTCAAATGGATTAAAGATTTAGTGTACCATTGCGTATACGGCCATATCAGTCAAGAATACTAATAATGCGTTCAAACTGTAATCCAATAAAGCATTTGAATTGATTATAGATATCATCTAAATTTTGGTTAAGGAAATAAAGAAATTGAGTACTTTTAGGCTCAAGTTCAGGTAAAAGCGCAATATTAAAAAGAAGAAGTAATCGGCTGTTCACAATAGAGTCAAATATTCATTACTTATTTTGATTTCCTTTCTTCTATTCAAGTAATATTAATGATGATGTTCACTATTTTTATTTGATTTGAATGATGCTATCTCTTTCACAACAAACGAAAAAAGAAAAACAAAAAGTTGCGAACTTGGGACCCAAATCAAGCTTTAGTCCACTTTTTCTCTTTGCCACAAATATAGAAAACAAGTTGATAAAATTCTTGGTTTTGGTCCCATAAAATGCAAACGTTTCTTTCAAATTCTTGACAAAGCCATTTGAATCAGAAGCATACCTGGCACTAGTAGGGAAGGTACATCCTGAATAACCTGTAAAAAGAAAAAAGTTCAACAAACACAGAAAATGTTAATACACTGATAATCCACATAATTGAAATTAGAAATTAGTCTTTATCACGCATTTGGAAAATCCACATTGTCTTAGAATCTTGAATACCAAAATCATTCAATTGTAACAAAAACATAAAGCCTTCAACTTTCGGTGACTATATCAATCAATCAATTGCGCACTAAAGGAATCCTAACACTCACTCCAAAAAAGCAATTAAAGTTTCTTTAGCATTGGGCTCTCCTGATCAAGTTCCTCAAATGTAAATTGTACATTAAATAGATGAAGGAAAGCAAAGAGCAGTCAAATGAGAATGGTTGAGACTAACTTGGATCAGAGTTAGTTGGAGTGGCAGTGCCACTGAAATCACAAGTGCCTGGAGATTGACCCTTCTTTTGGAAGAAGCTATTGACTGCATAGTTGCAATGAGACCTAACATTGTCAGGGTTGAAGCAAGGTGCTTTTGGGTGAGTGGGGTTACAGTCTGCTCCATTGCCACAGGCATAGTCTAGGGTTTTCTGCAGCACTGAGTCACTCAGCCCTGTTTTGCATACACACCATGAGGCACCTACATAGACAAAAAAAAAGAGAGGCAACATTTAGTGGTTGACTCAACATACCATGAGGCTCTATCTTCGTTGTTCTACAATGTGGTGAAGCCAACAAGATTTGGGGAAAATCTGGAACTCAGTCTGAGGAGTTTCATCTTTAAAATTATCAACAACAGAGTCGAAAAACTTAGCAAGAAGTTGTAAGAAAACAAGCAAATCGGAAAAACCATCAAGATTTCTAGAAATCTATGAACTTTTCCAAGAAAAAACACTTTAATACATAGAAGCAGAGCTGCAAAAAGGCCTTGAAGAAAAGGATATGTAAATGAAACGAGACAAGAACAGACAATCTTGAATTTTTTTTCGTTATTACAAGGAAAAACAACCAAAGAAACAGCCGGATGTCAAGAGACATAACAATGAGATACTTAAACAATAAATATAAAAAAATGGTAATTTATAATCTGACTATGAATGGTAGAACACTCAGGAACAGTAAAACCCTTGACTGCTACAAGACTCTATTTTCAGACTAGAGTCAAAACGCTTGAGACTCGGACAGTGAGAGAGACAAGACTAATGCTAAGAAAATCTGAAGTAGAGTAGAAGTTCTTACTAGAATGGCCAGCCATGGCTAGAAGGAGAAGTGAAAGAACCAGAGCAGCCATAGATGCGTTCAAACAAAATGTCACAGTTCTCCTCTAGAGAGAAAATAATGAAGATAGAGATAGAGATCTCGAGAGCAAGAAGAAGAGAAAGTGGAGAAAACAACAAGAACAAGAGAAAGTGGAGAAGCGAAGAGAGAGAGAGAGAGAGAGAGAGAGTGGCTGGCTACTTGTTGTGTGTGTAGAGAGATGGGTGAGATGAGAGTGGCTACTTGTTGTGTGTCCTCTTTTGTCTCTTCTCGAAACCCTTTGAGTGCTTTTTTGCATCATTAAAGAACTCAGCTCGTGTAGACTTTTTTTTGGTACGTATACTTGAGATTTAAATTAAAGAGGCATTGTATTATTAGTGTACGGGTTGGTAAAAAACTTTTAAATAAAAACAGTTTATTACTTATTGAAAAAGCCAAATTATGTGTTGCAGGCTGTGGTGTTCCACACAAAATGTCAAAATGCTGAATCACAAAATCTATGTTCATAATGGGGTCAGATGTGAAAATTTGTTTATTACCGTCCATCCATGTAAATTTAGATATTGACATTATCAATTTACTATTTTGCAATAAATGTTCACAAATTTTGTTTTGTTTTGTTTTGTCTTTTTTTTTAATTAATTGTCTGTTTTGAAATTCAAAACTCAAAAACCCTACTCTCACCAACCTAAATGGTTGCCAATTAAAAAAAGGAATAATATAGTATGGCCCATCTCATGTTATATTTATGCAATGAATTTCCTAAAAAATATCCCAAGGGAAAAAAAGATTTACCATCTCGAAACTCCGTCGTTTTTGTGAACCCGTGTTTTAACGGGTCGGTATACGGGTCCTAGTAAAACTGTTCTTCAAGTATTGAAATGACGCCGTTTAAGCGCGAGCGATCGTCTTTGCTTGGAGAGCCAGAGGAGAGGTGCAGAAGAAGAAGAAGCTTAAACGACGCGAATTACAGGGTTTTAACATGTTGGTTCAGCTTCCTCGCTTGACAAGCTCTCTAAGAGAGCCATTCGACGTCGATCAGGCGTACCTTCGCCGCAAAACTATACTCCATACTCTTAATAATAAGCCTCGCAGGTCGGTTTTTTTCCCCCTTGAAGTTCCTGAAATTTCTCTTCTATCTGGAACCGATTTCACTCGTTTAGTAGGTTTTCAGTCTGTCACTAGGATCTGTTTGATTCTGTATAGAATTTGGTAGCTGAATAGTCAGGTGATGACGCTGATTCTGGTGAAATTTTGCTAACGAGTAGCTGGAAATTATTTTCTTTGTAAATACTTTAATTGAATTGGATCGGTGTATTTGCTTTTGTGTTTGCCAATTCAGCTCTGGGAATCGATTTGATGAATCTGATCTTGCTAGGAGGATAGTTCATCAATGGGAAGGAGGTGATTTTCTTATTTAGATATATATTTCTTTCAGTTATTTTTCTAAATGGAAAATGAGGTGGTGTGTTGTGTATATTGATTGCAATTGGTGTAACAGCTTCTCCAGAAGTGCGACTAGCATACAAGCAGTTTATTGGAGCTGTAGTGGAGTTGATTGATCGGGAAGTTCCATCCGGTGAGTTCCGTGAGGTTGCTCTTGCCGCATATCGTCTGTTTGGCAAACCACCGGAGGAGGACAGCGATTTTAGTGATAAAAGCATTGCCGAAAAGAAGTAAGTACTGCTGATTCTGCATTTCCGATTTGTGTTATTTATCAACCATGCTGAGGCAACATACTTGGAGATTAGTGTATGCAACTATGCAAGTGGCCAAGGGCTTTGTACCTCTTTAGGGTGTTCAGCGGTAGTTGAGTTTTGCTTATATTCAACAGGTTAGAGTTGCAAAATCTTGTTGGGCATGCTACCTCAGATGCTAATGTAAAGAACGTTGCCTCCCTAGCTCGGGCACTCTACTTAATACAGCCTACTCATCAGTTTGAAACATATGCGAATGAGGTTGATGATGGAGCTGAATTTGGTGCCGACCTTGTTTTCAATCTACCAGCACGTTTTCTGGTGGAAGCATCTCTTGGCGAAAGAGGATTTCAGGATGTAGAAAGCAATGACGCTCATGCATTATTTTCTCAAGGATGGAGTGATGTCAGTGACATGACAAATAATCAAAGTGCAGGAAAATTCGATTTAAGTTGGCTTAGAGATGCATGCGGGCAGATGGTCAGAGAAAGCAATTCACAACTTTCCCGTGATGAACTGGCTATGGCAATATGCAGGTTTCTAGATTCGGATAAGCCTGGTGAGGAGGTATGTGTGTTTTGGTGAAATAAATTCGGACGTACTATGCCTAGTCCTGGATATTTCTAAGTGAAAGTAGAAGGGATTTTAACATTTTTCTGCAGATAGCTGGAGATTTGCTGGACCTTGTTGGGGATGGCGCATTTGAGACTGTTCAAGACCTTATTATGGTAAACCTAACTTTTTGTATTGCTCCTTTATCTGAAGTCTGCGGTTCGACACTTTTTGCCTGATTAGCTTTTGATTCTACTGTATGGTATGCCTGTCCTGAGGGTTGCTGTTACGTTTGAGTGGCACTACTATGTTTATAAGTTTCAGGGGAGAAATCATCATCTTCTAGCTCTTAATTAAAGTTACTTACTAGCTTACCCTATATTCCCGTACGCCGGCTTTTATGGTGTTTAACTGAATCACATTATAATATTTTGTGCTGATGTTCTGCTCGCTTGAATTAAAGTCATTCCGTGAATATGTGTGGGTGCGTGTACGTATGTATAGTAAAAGGGTTGTTAGTGTTACTTCGGTATATAGTGAAGTTATATTCTGCATTCTAGTTTCTTAGAAATTGGAATGGTGTCTGATTTGTTGATTCCCTTTTCAGCATCGGAAGGAGATTGTTGATGCTATCCATCATGGTCAGATGGTTCTCAAGTCTGACTTAACAGCTTCAAACACCCAATCTCGGATGCCTACATATGGCACACAGGTAGTGCCATTTGAGTGAGGACTTCCCATATAATGCTGCGTCTGTTATTTTTCTATAGCCACAGTAACCCGCAGCCACCTTTCAGGTTACTGTTCAAACAGAGTCCGCAAAGCAAATTGAGAAACTTCGGCGTAAGGAGGAAAAGAAAAACAAACGGAGTGCCGAGCTTGGTTTAGAGAGTGAAATATCAGAGGCCAATTTTTCTTATTTACTTGAGGCAAGTGAAAAGAAAACTGGGTTTGACGATTTGATTGGGTCTGGAGAAGCAAACTCTCTTGCATTTGCTCTTCCCCAAGGTACTGTAAGGAAGCACTCGAAAGGATATGAGGAAGTTTTTATCCCGCCAACCCCGACGGCACAAATGAAACCGGGCGAGAAGCTGGTACGTTTGATCTATATGTAGATCATATATGACAATTCTTGCATGCCAGGAAGTTATCTTCAAGTGTCCCATAAACATATTAATGAATTTTCTTTAATAGAGCCTATTGTAGCCTTTTCTGTGAGATTGCGTGCAGTCTAACTCTAAATTCTTGCATGTTGCTAGATCGAAATAAAAGAACTAGATGACTTCGCTCAAGCTGCTTTTCATGGTTACAAAACCTTAAACCGCATTCAGAGTCGAATATTTCAGACAGTTTACCACACAAATGAGAATATACTGGTAAGCCATAAGTAAAACTTTTGTCCATACCGAGCGACAATGCGAGTTACCTTGTCAAACATAAGTATATTATGTACCTTGCAGGTCTGTGCTCCAACAGGAGCTGGTAAAACAAATATAGCTATGATTTCTATTTTACATGAGGTAAGTATTTTTTTGGTTGGTTTATATTTTTGTTTGTCCGAACCTGATTTTATCATAGACCATGCTAATATGCTATTGAGATTTTCTTTACTAAGAGCGTGAGTAGATTTTTTGATGTGTGTTTGTGTTGTAATAGAAGTTGATATAGTTTAACCACGCTTAATCATTTCTTAATTTACTGTCTTGCAGATTAAACAACACTTCAGGGATGGCTACTTGCACAAAAACGAGTTTAAGATTGTTTATGTAGCTCCTATGAAGGTAGAATCAGGTTAATATAATCTTACGGATGAGCTTTGTCGTCATAACTTTTATCGTTTTTTTTTGTTCTTTATAGGCGTTAGCGGCAGAGGTCACATCAGCTTTTAGCCGTCGTCTTGCTCCATTAAATATGGTTGTGAAGGAACTTACAGGGGATATGCAACTCACCAAGAGTGAACTTGAAGAAACACAGGTTTCACTTAAGCTTATAAGATATGCGTAAGTTTCTTGCGGAGACATGCAAGAACTGATATGTACCTGTTATTTATTGATTGTGAATCAGATGATAGTGACAACACCAGAGAAATGGGATGTCATTACTCGTAAAAGCAGTGACATGTCATTGTCAATGCTAGTCAAACTCTTGATCATTGATGAAGTGCACCTTCTGAATGATGACAGAGGTGCAGTGATAGAGGCATTAGTTGCTCGGACCCTCCGTCAGGTAAAGTCGTGTTTGATCATTTTTTTTTCCTTGTTGGGTTCAATGCTAGAAATAATCTTGCCGTGAAAATTGGTTTTGGTAAAACAATTCCTGAAGTTGTATTAATTGCTCCTCCTCTTGGGCATCACGGTAACATCTGGTTGACTTTTGTTTTGTGTATCAGGTGGAGTCAACGCAGACAATGATAAGAATTGTAGGCCTGTCAGCCACTTTGCCTAGCTACCTACAGGTCTATTCCAACATGATATATATCTGTCACGATGTTGTTATGCCACTAGAATTGTGTTACTTCACATATCCTCTTTGGTCCCAGGAAATTAGGAGTCGCTCAATTTTTTATTTTTTTTTAAAACCTTTTTGTGGGGTCGATTTCAGGTTGCTCAGTTTCTACGAGTGAACCCAGACACAGGCCTTTTCTATTTTGATTCGAGCTATCGCCCAGTTCCGTTAGCTCAGCAGTATATTGGCATCACCGAGCATAACTTTGCTGCTAAAAATGCATTGTTAAATGATATATGCTACAAAAAGGTCTCTATCTTGAGCAACGCCTCTTCCGTATATATGTTATTATGGACAGTTACTTATCTATTTGGTAATGCTTTCATGTTAGGTTGTTGATTCAATTAGACAAGGTCATCAAGCAATGATTTTTGTTCATTCCCGAAAAGACACTTCAAAAACAGCTGAGAAATTGGTACATGATATTTTTCTTTTTTATAATCGGCTTCTTCGCTTTACCCAATGTCTTCCAAAATCCAGGCATTTGTGGGTTTTCTGAAATCTTAAATATTGTATACACTTGAAAACACGTGAGGATGATCTTCCTGCAAGTATGATTTCTCATAGATTTTGGAATCCAGATCTAGACGTACATGACTTCAATATTTTCACTCTGGCAGATTGATCTTGCTCGGGAAAATGAAACTCTGGATTTGTTCACGAATGAGGCCCATCCTCAATTTCAATTGTCGAAGGTAAATAAGAGGATTATACATCATTTTTTTTTAACTTCATTGCTGCTATTAAATTTCTCAGGTTTGTTCTTGCTGTATCTCAGAAAGATGTCATAAAGTCTAGAAATAAGGATCTTGTCAAATTCTTTGAAGCTGGCTTCGGTATTCATCATGCTGGGATGTTACGATCTGATAGAACACTTACGGAGAGGCTATTTTCTGATGGCCTCTTGAAGGTACGAGATATTTTTGTCTGCTTGCTCTGTATTGTTTAGATACTTATTTTCTGCAACCAATTTTGGTCATTCAGGTGCTTGTTTGCACTGCAACTCTTGCTTGGGGTGTAAATCTGCCTGCACACACAGTCGTAATTAAGGTATGCTTATGTGTCGACAAATTGATAGCCAAACTAAACTCTTAATCTATGCCAAGAGAAGTTTCTCTTCTTGGAGAACAACAACTGGTTCTACGGATTTATATAATCTTTCCTTATAACTAAATATGTTTGGTTGATTCCAGGGAACACAATTGTATGATGCCAAGGCTGGTGGGTGGAAAGACTTGGGAATGCTTGATGTCATGCAGGTAAAGGACAAAAAATTCTTTGGAAAAGGACATGACATTGCAATATCTTTGGTATTAATGTATCATACTATCATATGTACTAGATATTTGGAAGGGCTGGGAGACCGCAGTTTGACAAGAGTGGTGAAGGAATTATCATCACATCCCATGACAAGCTGGCTTACTATCTTCGTCTGCTGACGAGTCAGCTTCCCATAGAAAGTCAGGTATTGAGCAGAAACTTAAAAGGACGTTGGTCTATCATCCTAATGCATATACGTCCTGAAAGTTACATTTATAGTGTGATCTGTCATTTTTTGGCCATACAACGAAGTATCAATGTAATTCTTATATGCAGTTCATAAGCTCCTTGAAAGACAATTTAAACGCAGAAGTGGTTTTGGGAACTGTGACTAATGTTAAGGAAGCTTGTGCTTGGCTGGGATATACATATTTGTCAATTCGGATGAAGTTAAATCCTTTGGCCTATGGCGTTGGATGGGACGAGGTGCGTTATTCTTTGCATTTTGGTGTTTAATATTTGAACTTTAGGTTTTCTTATATCCCTGGGCAACACTTGGTTACATGGGTAGTCTCCATAGCTATCTGCATTCTGGCTGATGAAGATCTTTGTTTTTCCCTCCATCTTTACAAAGAGAATTGGTTCTTCATCTGTGTTCTAAAATATTGTGCTGGTTTTGTAAGCTCTCAAAGTTTATGGAGATCTTTATCCTGGATTTTGTTTGTATTCATAGTGTATTTTCGTACCATTTTTAGTCAAATACTACCGATGTGTTTGTGCTACCATTCTGATCGAGCTACTCGTTGCAGATTATTGCCGATCCTTCTTTAACAATGAAGCAACGAGCCCTTGTGGCTGATGCTGCACGTTCACTGGACAAAGCTAAAATGATGAGGTTCGATGAGAAAAGTGGAAACTTTTACTGTACTGAGCTTGGACGGGTTGCAAGTCACTTCTATATTCAATATTCTAGTGTTGAAACATACAACGAAATGTTGAAGCGGCACATGAATGAAAGCGAGGTTTGCTATAATAGTTCTGTTTTTATACATTTTCCTTTAATGATTGGCTTCATATCGTTGATATCTTAGCTTCTTGTTTACTAATTTTAAATGGTTCCACCTTGTTCTTGGCTTAGTACCTTGCCAAAGTTTTTTTCCATTACTTACTGGTTTCAGATTATCTGGTGTAGATAATTGATATGGTTGCCCATTCTTCTGAATTTGAAAATATTGTGGTAAGAGAGGAAGAGCAGAATGAACTTGAGACTCTTGCACGCTCTTGCTGTCCCTTAGAAGTTAAGGGAGGCCCTTCTAACAAACATGGAAAAATTTCGATTCTCATTCAGGTTGTTGACTTTCGCAATCACTGCAATATTCTTTGTACCTAGGAGATGAAACAGATGGTTGATATAGATTTCTGACATGCTGACTTTATGATCTGCAGTTGTACATATCTCGTGGGTCAATTGATGCGTTTTCTCTGGTCTCTGATGCTTCATATATTAGTGCTAGTTTAGCGCGTATAATGCGTGCCCTGTTTGAGACATGTTTGCGAAAAGGCTGGTGTGAGATGACTTTGTTTATGTTGGAATACTGTAAGGCAGTTGATCGTCAACTGTGGCCTCATCAACATCCACTTCGGCAATTCGAGAGGGATCTACCATCTGATGTAAGCTTATGAATATTTGACTTGTAATATGTGATACATTTTTCTCTAATTCATCTCAATTGATCAGATATTGAGAAAACTTGAAGAGCGAGGGGCCGACTTAGACCGCTTGTATGAGATGGATGAAAAAGACATTGGTGCACTGATTCGTTACAATCCTGGGGGAAGGGTACATAAATATATATATTCATATATGTTGAGGTCACTAAGTTAACGCTTATTTGAATATTGAAAATAAAGCACTAACATTTTTGGGATTCTTACTTTCATGGGGAATCCTAGTTGGTCAAGCAACATCTAGGATATTTCCCTTCAATTCAGCTGACAGCTACTGTTAGTCCAATCACCCGCACTGTGTTGAAGGTAGCTTACGGAAGGCATTTTTTCAATATTTAATATTTCTTCAGATGACAATCTATCTAACATCATTCATTTTGTCACAATTTTAGGTGGATTTGCTTATAACTCCAGATTTCGTATGGAAGGATCGCTTTCACGGTGCTGCTCTTCGTTGGTGGATTCTCATTGAGGTTCTACCATAGAACTCGCATTAAGACATATGTGTTGCAGTGACTAAAAACGAGCTGTCATTTATTATCTAGTATCTTCCTATAGTGCTGCTAACCCCAGTACGAATAAAAAACAGTTCGTGCTGGATAGCATTTGTAAACAAGCTTGCTAGTTAACTAATAAATTTATATCTTGAATATCGTTTACTCTTTTGGCAGTGTTAATATATTCTACTAATAACACTTGTCTTGTGCAATTGTCTTTGACAGGACACAGAGAATGATTATATCTACCACTCAGATCTTTTCACACTAACGAAGCGGATGGCTAGAGGGGAACCGCAGAGGCTTTCTTTTACCGTGCCTATATTTGAACCACATCCGCCGCAGTACTATGTTCATGCTATTTCTGATTCTTGGTTGCATGCAGAGTCTTTCTACACAATCTCTTTCCACAACCTTGCACTGCCAGAGGTATTTTGCTTCTAGAGGTTGCTATATTCTAGGCGGTCACAAGATCATTTGTTCCTTTAAGTTTTCTGTAAGGTAAGTCCTAACTTTTATTCTCATTCAGGCTCGTACGTCTCACACAGAGCTTCTAGACTTGAAACCTCTTCCTGTGACTTCTCTTGGGAATAAGTTGTATGAATCGCTTTACAAATTTTCACATTTCAATCCAATACAGACTCAGGTTTGGGCATATTCTGGCATATGCTTCCCTTATTTTTGTTCACAAATGTTTCTCTTTGTCACTCCTTTTCTAGTTAATTGAAAAGCGTATCCTTTGGTGTTGCAGATTTTTCATGTGTTATATCACACCGACAACAATGTTCTTGTAGGAGCCCCAACTGGAAGTGGGAAAACTATATCTGCTGAACTTGCAATGTTGCGTCTCTTTAGTACCCAGCCTGATATGAAGGTATCAGTTCTCAGTCTCCTAAAGTTGGCTAATTATTTAGTTCAAGTACATCAGTATATTTTACATGATTATGTTTACGCAGAATTACCGGATCTCCTATTTTAATGAAGTCACGAGTCTTTAAAACGATGTGATAGATTAGCTAGCACCTAGCGTTTCTATTATCTTAATGGGTGATGCCTACTCTTTTGCGGCATGCAGGTTGTTTACATAGCACCACTAAAAGCTATTGTTCGAGAAAGAATGAAAGATTGGAAAAAGCATCTTGTTGCTCCACTTGGAAAAGAAATGGTATACGGATATTGCATGTTATTATGGATATTTCCTTGGAGCATCTATACATTTTGCAGACTCATAATCCATACTTGCTGTTGGCTACGAGATCTTATTCCTAACACGTGCATTTCTACAGGTTGAAATGACTGGAGATTACACTCCAGATTTAGTTGCTCTCTTATCTGCAGATATCATCATATCTACCCCTGAAAAATGGGATGGCATTAGTCGTAATTGGCATACTCGAAGTTATGTCAAAAAGGTATACTTCTTTATCAATAGATTGTTGAATCGGCTTTCCTTTTTCGTTAGTGGGTAACTTATAATGTTCTGGGGATATAGGTCGGCCTTGTTATTTTGGATGAGATTCACTTGCTTGGAGCCGACAGAGGACCCATCCTTGAGGTAGAAGCGTAAAAACTATTATATCACATCTCTAACTACTTATGCTAAGGTCCACCAGTTGCTTAGAAGTTTCCAGTTATATCATGACACCTGTAATATCTCTATGGTCTTGGTGAAGAGCTGATTTTCTTAAACTTGTTCAAAGTTCTGTTTTCAACCCGATTTGTTTTCAATCTACCTTCGGTTTCCAGGTTATTGTATCTAGAATGAGATACATATCATCACAGACAGAGCGCTCTGTTCGATTTGTTGGTCTTTCTACTGCTCTGGCAAATGCAGGGTCCGTATTCTAACTTCTATGTCTCTTTGAATTTTCTACGCTCTTTTGTGTGTGTATTTTCTTTTGCTTGTCTTTTTGAATTAACCTTGAAACATGCAACTGAATGTTCGAGCTGGTAGACTGTTATCCATGACTTTTAGTTTAGCCTTAATTTACTAAAAATGTAATCGTGTAAGATGGTAAGATGGTATAAGAAATACCTCCCTCTCAATTTTATGGTAACTGATTTCCTGCATTTCACTTCCAATATATGAAACTGTTAATTCAATTTTTTCTCTAAAGCTTAGCGTGCTGAAAAGTTCTGATTGTAGCATTTGTTGTTTAACATTTTGACTTGATTGTCCATTTTCATTCAGTGATTTGGCTGACTGGTTGGGTGTTGGGGAGATCGGGCTTTACAATTTTAAACCTAGTGTCAGACCTGTACCAATTGAAGTTCATATTCAGGTAAGTCTATGTCTTTTCTCTACCTTAAACAAAAATTTATTTCTGTCTCCTACACTGTACTTGATTATCAAAATTCCATCCTCTTGAGCTGCTTTATTATCATTTTCGGTGGGTGGATATGCGAGCAAACCATCCAAGCAGGAGATTTCCAGACTTAACCAACCTCGTTTTTGCTTTCAGGGTTATCCTGGAAAGTATTACTGCCCAAGGATGAATAGCATGAACAAGCCAGCATATGCAGCCATATGTACCCATTCACCGACAAAACCTGTTCTTATCTTTGTTTCATCTCGTAGACAGACCAGGCTTACAGCACTAGATCTTATCCAGGCATGTTTTATCATTAAACTCAGACACGAAATCATCTTCCGACTATATAACTCTAATTTTCTTTTTGCATCTTCTTTTCCTATGAAATAAAGTTTGCGGCCTCAGACGAACATCCGCGGCAATTTCTGAGTGTGTCAGAGGAAGACCTGCAGATGGTTCTCTCTCAGATTACTGACCAGAACCTTCGACATACGTTGCAATTTGGCATTGGATTGCATCATGCAGGTTTGAATGACCAGGATAGATCTGTAGTGGAAGAGCTTTTCGTGAATAACAAGATTCAGGCACTTCCCCTGTCTTATGCTCTCTCCGTCCTTACTGTTTGCATCTATGATTACTCTTTTACACGTCATTCTTCCATGCTGATGATGGGTTCCATGCTTCCATTTCAGGTTTTGGTCTCAACAAGTACCTTGGCATGGGGAGTGAACTTACCAGCTCACTTAGTTATTATAAAGGTAAAAACAGATCCTCTGCTATGACATCGTATCTATTACACTCGTGTTGTTTGGAGTCGCTCTCAGATTCTTTCTTCTAACGCATTGTCTTTTCTCTTTCTGTTGTCCTTGGGAATGTTTTCTAATGCTTCAGGGAACAGAATATTTCGACGGAAAAACCAAAAGATACGTTGACTTTCCTCTTACGGAGATCTTGCAAATGATGGGGCGTGCAGGACGTCCACAGTTTGATCAACATGGGAAAGCGGTTATTCTTGTTCATGAACCTAAAAAAAGTTTCTACAAAAAGGTCAAGCTCAACTTAGATTCTACGATCTTAATATCCTTCGCATGAATTTACCTCAGTTATCATCTTTCCTCTGAATGCAGTTCTTATACGAACCATTCCCGGTAGAAAGTAGCTTGAAAGAGAAGTTGCACGATCACTTCAATGCAGAAATAGTCTCTGGGACAATCGGCAACAAAGAAGACGCTGTGCACTATCTTACATGGACGTATTTGTTTCGTAGACTGGTAAATATTCTTCACATTCTATAAGAAAAACGAGATACAGCTTGATAAGAGAAATTCTGCTAAGTTCATAATCAGTTAGCAGTGACTAATCAACTTTTACTAGCAGCCAGATTATTTTTTCAAGAGTTCTCTTTGCTGCAGACTGTTCTGCCCGTGAATCAATGTCTTATGAACTGAGTGTCTATGTAACAGATGGCTAATCCTGCTTACTATGGGCTAGAAGGTACTCAAGATGAAACAGTGTGTTCCTACTTATCAAGGTATATACGAAAATTATTTTATAAAGTGCCTTTAATAAAAAGTTAAGAACCAGTATAACACAGGGGTATATGTGGGCTGGTTTTCTTGTAGATTGGTACAAAACACGTTTGATGATCTTGAAGACAGTGGATGCCTCAAAGTAACAGAAGATCGTGTAGAGCCAATGATGCTGGGTACAATAGCATCACAATATTACCTTTGCTACATGACTGTGTCTATGTTTGGTTCTAATATAGGCCCCGACACATCGCTGGAAGTAAGAAGTTGAACCGATCAGCTGTAATGCGAACTTGAGCATGAATACGTCTGATTGTTTTTTTTTTAATGTTTTTTACCACAACCCTTTTAGGCATTTTTGCATATTTTGGCGGGAGCGTCCGAGTATGATGAACTTCCTGTGCGGCACAATGAGGTCTGTTTCTTTGTTCACACTTTTGTACTTGTGAAATATATGGTTTATCTTAGAAAAGCATTTTAGGGATAAGCTGTTTACATTTTTGGCGCTTTATGTTCTTTGTTCCCTCTTTTTCCTTAGGAAAATTACAACAAAACACTGTCAGAGAAAGTTCGTTATCCCGTGGATATGAATCATCTAGATGATCCTCATGTGAAGGCAAATCTGCTCTTCCAGGTAATTACTTTTCATATTACCCAAACTGTATGAGTTCAGATTGAAGAACTAAGTTTATGATTGTGAGCGTTCTTTATAATTCACGACTTCCTGTGGCTCCAGGCACATTTTTCTCAGTTGGCACTTCCAATCAGTGATTATAACACAGATCTAAAGTCAGTCTTGGACCAAAGCATTCGCATTCTCCAGGCCATGATTGATATCTGTGCAAACAGTGGATGGCTCTCAAGCTCACTGACGTGCATGCGTCTCTTGCAAATGGTCATGCAGGTACCCTCCTGAAAATTACTAATCTTATCTTGCTCCACTCTTTCGAAAGCGAACCAATACTAATCGCGAAAGGAAAACGCTTCTACTTGATCCATTTCTCTCTTTGATGCTAGGGCATGTGGTCCGATAGAGATTCGTCATTGTGGATGATTCCATGCATGAACGATGATCTTCTAGGATCTCTAACCGCAAGAGGAATCCACACGCTGCATCAGCTACTAGATCTTCCCAGGGAAACTCTAAAAAGTGTAACCGGAAACTTCCCTGCATCCAAATTATCTCAGGTACCTCACCTCTCCCAAAATGGTCACAGCTGTTTCTTTTACGCATCTAATACGACGTTCAACTCATGGACATGTCTAACTCTTCTCTATACTCTCCGCTCTTAATATTTAGGATCTCCAGCGATTTCCGCGTATACAAATGAATGTGAGACTCCAAAGGAAGAATTCTGATAGGCCTTCGACGCTGGAAATCAGATTGGAGAAGACATCAAAGAAGAATAGCTCGAGGGCGTTGGCCCCTCGATTCCCAAAGGTTTCTTGACTTAAAAGACTTATCACAGATTTTACTTTGAGCTCAAACAAAAAAATGTATTGATGAGATGCATAAAATGGTTCATCACGTTTTACTTTGGGTTATAGGTGAAAGACGAAGCGTGGTGGTTGGTTCTTGGCGATACTTCAACTTCCGAACTCTTTGCTGTAAAGAGAGTTTCGTTCACTGGCCGTCTGATCACGCGCATGGAATTACCTCCCAACATAACCTCTTTTCAGGTCTATTTTTTATTCTTTTTCGCGAACTAAACCATTCTCTCTTACAATCTGCTTAACGATGAATTTGTCTTTTTTGTACTTTTGGTCAGGATACGAAACTGATCTTAGTTTCGGATTGTTATTTGGGATTTGAGCAAGAACACTCCATTGAACAACAACCTGCACGACGCTGATGGGCCATCAGATGAGATGATAGGAGGGAGTCGCTTAGCTAACTAATATCGTTGGGAGCCCATAATTTAGGGATGGATTCTTTATTTTTTTATGTTGCCGAAATTGATTAAGAATTCAGCTTTTTTTTTGCTTCTTTTCTTACTTGATGTAAAACAAGGCTTAGTAATGTCCGATACATGTATTACAGCGTTACAGATTTTTGGACGCAATAAAATCATTTTTATGTTAACTTCCTAATAATTTGATGGTGTAGCTATGTCTCTGTTTAAGTGAACTATGTTATAACAATTACAGAAGGGAAAATACCACCTATTATTCAACTAATATTACATGAATTACGAAATGATCAATTCGATCCCATGATTTGATGTCTTTTTATGTAATATATAAACGAGTCTAGTTCCAGACTGCAATTTAAAAATTGATGAAACGGGAGAGTGAAAGATATAAGAAAATTGTTAGTCTTCGTCACTGTCGTAAACCATGGCCATACGGCGATGAGTTGGAGCTTTTCTCGGAGGAGACTCTTCCTCGTCAGACTCAATCCCTTTCCTTTTCCGGCCACCACCACCACGGTCCTTATCTGCCCTAACTCCCTGCATTCACCACAACATAACATTACAATCTGAGAATGATCCTTCTCATTACAATAACTAATAAAACAACTTCTGCTTTTACTTGGCGTACCTCAGCTTCTTCTTCTTCTTCGTCTTCTTCTGAATATCTGTTAGCCTTTCCTCCTTCCTCCTCATCTTCTTCTGCATCTTCCTCATACTCATCTTCTGGTTCCTTGACTCTTTTACGGGAACGTGGCCTTTCCTCCTCTTCTTCTTCATCTTCTTCAGTCTCATACTCTGATTCCTCTCTCTCACTCTCTGAATACTCCACTTGACGTCTTGTCGGTCTCGCTGAAGTCATTGACGACCGACCCGGAAACCCTTTGTGGCTCTGGTTTAACCCGAGGGAGAAGCGGTTAAATAATTGTTTTATTTGTAATGTTTTTCTTGCATTCGGCAAGGTATGAATATGGTTTGTTTACCTTCTTAGCGTTCATAATTCGTCGTTCTCGTTGCGCTTCAGCTTCAAGATCGTCCTCAAACCCACGGTTTGAGCGGTGAGAACCATAGTGGTCTGTCTCTTCATCCTGGATCCAAGAAACAATTAGTCGGAATCTTTACTTTAGAAAATGGAAAGAACACAAACTTATAAGAACAGACCTCTTCGAGAGCATCTTCCAAGTACCCAGTGGAAAGTTGTCTCCTTTCAACAGGAAGAGGGTACTTGCGCTTAATTTTCTCCCTTGCTTGACTTAGCTTTGTACTAGCCTTGAGGTTTTGGCTTTCCGCCTGGAGAATTTAATATAACAATTGAGGAAAGCCTACAAAATCTAGAATGAAATAACAATTGGATTATTGTAGTTCAATAAGAGGTTACCCTTTCTCTCTTCTCCTTCTCTCTCTCAGGGTCAATGTCAGTGACACAGTTCTTCACTTTGAAGTGCTTACTCTGCCTCGAGTCAACAAGGGCAGTCAAAAGCCTATGGGAATTTGACGTTAGGGATGATGGAATAAATCTCATTTTCTTCAGAATTCTTCCTTGTGATTGAAGGATTCCCTACAACGACATCCAAATAAGGGAAGAGTTGAGACATTCATTGAGTATATTCTTTTTTTCAGAACAAAGACCACTTTGGAATGTGGGTTGTAGGAGACATTTGGTTTTCCCATGAGAAGCTTTGCTAGTAAAAAGAATCATATGGCCCTCTGAAAGCAATCAGTTGATCGTTGATTCGAGTCCTAGGAGGATAAATCAACTACAAATCCGTCGGGTAACTTACGCAGAAGGAATGAATAACTAATACCTTTTCATGTTTGATTAAAAGGTGATTCTGGTCTTGTTGTGCATCTTGTTCAGTTATATCAAGAACCTCGTTTCCTATCAATAGCTGTAAGCTTCCATCTGACCACCTTACAAACCGAGCATTACTTTCACTCTGCATATGAACATAACGGGATATTAGTAGACTGCAGCAACCGACCGAACAAAACCAAGAAAGACCAAAAGACTCTTGTCTATGGGCAGGTTTCCAATGAAGCCTAAAGAATTAGAAGAACTGCTCAACAGAGACAATCGTAAAATCTTATTCCAACCATATGAACACATGTTCGTAATGAAAATCAGTAAATCACAACGTAACCCAATCCGGAATACATAAATTGCAAAAGAAGTATCTATGTGCCTGTATTAACATCATTAAAATTTTGATATTTATCAGCAGATTATTTGAAACTTTACCAAAAATGCCAGTTCATGATATTGGTAGAGCAGAAGTACTAGCAATAAAAAAAAATACATAGCCTCACCACAGCGTTGATAGAAAATTTAAAAGGGGAAAAGATTTGAAGAAGTGTACACTTACATGTGTTTTACCATCTCGACTCTTAACAAACCTATGGCGCACAATATTATTTGCCAGACGAATACGCGTCTTTCCACCAGATTCATCTCTCTCAAATGTGTCTTCTTCAACAAATGTCTTGGCATCAAATGGATTTGGATCAATGCCCATGATATTGGAAACCTTTATCATGTTCCTCTGAAAGATTTCAAAGGGAAGAAAAGGTAATGGGAAAAGTTAACCTCTTTCTTTTGAGCTAGAAAATGGGGTTTCGAAATATAACAAACTATTGATTTTCCATTTCAGCGAGAATATTTTAGCAAGATAAAGCACATATACCTTTACGGGATCACCTGGAGGAACGCGGAAAGGAACTTCCAATTCCAAAGGGGGGCCAAGTGGCTTCTCCCTGTGCCTAGCTTCAACATGGTCATCTTCTGACTCGTATCGAGGATCCTCTTCAGGGATGACATCATCAAGCATCATATCGTCGTCAGGTCTCTGGTCCTTGTCAGAACCCTCTTCATCTTCGATTGGCGACCTCTGAAAAATTAGACATGTTAGCATACATACGTGAAACGCCCCACTATTGTTTCCACAAAGGACGCAGAAATTGATAGTAAACTCACAGGTTCATCAGGCTCAACGTCATTCCGAACATATTCTTCTGCTTCTTCATCATCCGAAGATCCAAACACATTACGAATGTTTACATTTGACTGTGCAACTTGAGCCTCTTCCTTCTCCTCACTAGGTGACCTACGCGCCATGCCATATTTTCAATTTACAAGAGACAAAGTGAAGCATAAGAAAATTTGAAATCCGAGGAATCTCAAATACCTTGGAGTCCTAGTCTGATCAACCTCTTCATCATCAGACTCATAATGCCTTTCTGCAGACCTCTCAGAACCACTCTCAACAACATGACGTCTCGAGTTTGCGGCAACTCTCTCCTCGTCTCCTTCTTCTTCATCTTCTTCTTCGCTTTCCTCACGTGGATCAGCAACATCACCCTCCTGAGAACTTTGCTCCCGCTCACCCTCACTTTCTCCATGATCAGGCTCAACATCGCCCTGTTCCCCATCAGATTCAGCTTCAGGCTCAGCTTCAGCGTCTCCGTGAACTTCAACCTCAGCTTCACCTTCTTCTTCAGGCTCCACTCCGCCCTCGGCCTCGTCCTATTGGTGTTTTGATTGGAAAGTTCAGTTCATAGAAAAGCCAACAACATCATCTTCATCCCACAAATAACTTTAAAACCCTAAATTCAGGAGCTCACAAAGCCATCGAAAAGGTAATTCGAGAAAGAAAAAAAAAAACGAAAAAAACAAAAAAGCAATTGTAATTGGAATGAAGGAAACCCTAAAGAGAAAGGAGAGTTTACGGAAGGATAGTTAGGCTGAGGGTTGGACTCATGTTCCGAGTCGATCTCTTCTTCCTCCGAATTATCTCCGAAGAGATCCTGCATCATCTCTGACCTCTTTACTTCTCCTGCCACCATCTTCCCCCTCTCTTTCTCACTCTCACTCCCTTCCGGTGATCGTGATCTCAGCTCCGACCAAGGGTTAACCTCTTCTCTCTCGTCCGTCCTTAGGTTGAACTATTTTTCTTTTTTTAACTCGTTAATAAAATTAATAATCGCTTATTAAGAGTTGTTTCAATCCTTCTTAATTTAACATCATTAAACCTTTTTCTCACTATTTTATTATTAGTAATAATATTTTAACATGTTAAATTAAGTTATGCTATGCTATTAGGATAACCAAAACTGTTTATCAAAGATATGAAACTTAAAAAAATTGTAATGTAAGTCATAAAGCATATATTCTTCATAATCATTTGGGATGTAAACTGTTACGAAAAGTTTGGAACCCGGTACAAACTAACGGGCCAGAAATATATCAGAGGCCCAAGAGTCTAGGGTCCAGAATAGTAAGGGTAGTTATGTAAAGTCCAAGGGCCTTCTCCTCACATCAAAAACCCTAATTTCGCAACACGGATAAACACCAAAGCACGCCTAGCAGCGCCGACGCCGAAGCAGAAAGGAGGAGAAGAAACATCAGAGGCGCGGGAACAATGGCGACAGGTAAAACGGTGAAGGATGTCTCTCCACATGAGTTCGTCAAGGCTTACGCTGCCCATCTCAAGCGCTCCGGAAAGGTAAATCTCAACGACTCGCCATTCTTAAGTTTTGTTCCTCGAATCCTTCTTTCCTAGTTTGGTGTTTGGGATTAGGATTACCCCGTGGGAGAGAGAGTTCGATGACCTCGATGTTGAATTAATGCTTGAAATGACCGTTAATTAATTCTGCGACTAATCGAACCATTACTGTAAATTTCAACAAGTTTTGAGCTTTGTTGCGTCTCTTGTGGATGAGATTTAAGTGAACACCATAGACTGGTATTTGTGTTTGGGTAGTTGTATATGACCATGTCACTGTATGTTTCTGCTTTTGATTTTATAACAATAGTGTTCCTTTCGTGTAGATTGAGCTGCCTCCGTGGACAGACATCGTCAAGACTGGCAAACTTAAGGAGCTTGCTCCATATGACCCTGACTGGTACTACATCAGAGCCGGTATGTATATTCTAAACATCTGTTCACTTCATGTTGGCTTCTGTGTGGAACCATCTAGTGTACTGAGACAAAACTTGTGCTCTTTTTTAGCATCCATGGCAAGGAAAGTCTACCTGAGAGGTGGTCTTGGAGTTGGTGCCTTCCGCAGGATCTATGGTGGAAGCAAGAGGAACGGAAGCCGTCCACCTCATTTCTGCAAGAGCAGTGGTGGTATTGCTCGTCACATTCTTCAGCAACTCCAGACTATGAACATTGTCGACCTCGACACCAAGGGGTCAGTTTATCATCCCTCTCTTTTTTATTGTATTCCTTCCCCGGCCTAAATCTTTCGGAGACTACGACATAATCTAAGCACAAAACTCTAATGGCAAGAACGTCAATGTAAACCTTATATACACCAATTTATAGTCTCTTAGTTAGACTGCATAAGAAAGCCTACTTAAAGTTGCAATTGTGACATGAGCTTGTCCAACCTTGTCCATGTATAAGATTCGTTGTCTGAAATGTATATGTTATTGCGTCATTTTTAACCATGCTTGTTACTCTCATGTAACCAGGGGGAGGAAGATCACATCAAGTGGTCAGAGAGATCTTGACCAAGTCGCGGGAAGGATCGCAGCTGCCATCTAAATCAAGATCACTATATGGCCTGATTGTTATTTCCAGAGTTTTTCTTTTTTTTTGTTATGTTTGAGATTAGTTCATGGAATGAGTTTGCATTTTGAAACCTGTAGTGGATGGAATTCCTTCTTATTTTTGTTTTGATGAGTTTTTCTCTTTTGCTCCTCTTTTACTCTCTGCGACTTTATGGCTATATACAATTTCATATTATCGTTGACCTCCTTTTCTCAAATATAATAATTAGTCCTTAAATATGTGCACAATTCAAGATCTTTTTAAACCCGACAGTGTTTTCATCGGCGGCAGAGAAGCTCCGGCGGGTCAGAAAGCGGTCCAAGCTCTAAAAGACTTTTATTCCCATTGTTGTCTCAAGAAAACATCTTCGCCACCAATCTCTAGTCAGCTGAGATTCTTGATTGGAACCGTCGGATTACATTAGCTAAGTTAAGGCCATTGAGGTCTGAGGATATGAAGTTAAGATAGTTTTACTTAAGAGTTGAGAATAAAAGAGATGGTGATGTTTTAGTTCAAATATATTGTATTTACAGTAATAAGAATCGATAATTAAATTTATAGGTTTATATAAAAATTTAGAATCACTAGATAGTCATTTGGTTTATAGGTCTTTAGTATGTGCGATTAAGAAATATTCTCTAATTCAGATTTATTGGACATTTAGTTTGAAATATTCTCGACAACATGAAAATTCTAAATGCTAGTTCGAGAGGATATGGTAATCAGAACATTCTCGTATTTGATGGTCTAATTTGTTAAACCAAATCTCAGGTTTAAAAACTATTTCAAATTCAAATTCCACAAAGCATATACGGCACGTTTTCCCCTTATATCTAATTAGAATAGCTAGAAACTCCTTGCTTGTTGGATAAGCTTCAAGCATAAATATATATTGCAGCCTAAGATATCTCTAACAAGATTAGTTAGGATAAAATGCTTGATGTTTTCCTAAATAGAATTATGAAATTTTCTAAATCTAATAGAAATAGGAAAAGTAAAGATGTAGGAAAAAGAAAGGTGTCTTTAGAATATATAAGAGTTGTGAAGAATAAAAGCTTTTGGTGTTTAGTTTTGAGTTATCTTCTTGCCTACTTATTCTCAGGTTCAAAAGCTCACACTATCCTTTAAGTAACCTGCCCTTTCAATTTCTCTGGCAGCTTCACCTTTAGGGTTTTACTTGCAGTTAGCTAACACTCTATTTGTTTCGAATAATGGCGGCAATAGCTTCGAAGATTGCCGCTGATACAGAGTACGCAATGGTTAAAATGTTGGCGTTACAGGACATAGAGAACCGCGAGGTTCTCAAGGATTGGGATTCATTCGGCGTCACTATCTCTCCGCATGACACCAATGTTCCCATCGCTCCTTCCGTGCCACTGTCCTTCAACCAAGTTGAGCTCAGTCACGGCTCCACCAAGGACCACAATCTGCCAATGGCAGAGGCGGATTTCGCTGCGGCGAAAACGTCAGTGTGGTGGGACATTGAGAACTGCGAGGTTCCCAAGGGTTGTGACGCCCATCGGATTGTTCAGAACATTAGATCGGTTTTGTCGAAAAGAAACTACTGTGGTTCCCTCATCATCTATGCCTATGGTGATACCACTCGAATCCCTTCCTCTATTCAACAAGCTCTCTCTTCCACAGGAGTATCACTCAATCACGTCCCTTCCGGTTAATCTCTATAGTAGCTTTTCATTGGAACCAGCTGATTCTTTCTTGATTTCTCATTCTCGGTTATTATTATATTTGTAACGGATTTAATTAGGGCTCCTCTCGTAGGTTCTTATGGAATCTCAAATTTGCGTCTTAATTTAACGGTAACGTTTCTTAGTGTTTTATTTGTGATGGTGATAATGTAACAGGAGTCAAAGACGGGAGCGACAAGAAGATCCTTGTCGACATGATGTTGTGGGCAATGGAAAATCAAGCTCCTGCTAATTTGATGCTAATCTCTGGTGATGGAGATTTCTCTTATGCTCTTCACCGATTGGGGATGAAGAGGTATAACATTCTTCTGGCACGACCTGAGAAAGCATCAGCGCCGCTCATCGCTGCTACAAAGACGGTATGGTTATGGACAAGCATCGTTACTTGGGATCGTCCTAACACAACCATTGACAGTGCACGTCATCATCAATCATCCGGCTCTGAGGTATTACGCCATCTGGTTCCTAAAAAAGCTCAGCCTAGCAAGCGAATGGCTTCGTATTTGGCGCGTGGAACCAAGAGGTGCCGGAGTTTCTGTGAATTATGCAATGTTGTTTGTTCAAACCATGATTTAACCTTTCACCTCTCTGGTAGAAGGCACAGAACTAAGGTAAACAGTAAACTATACATTTTTATGGTTGTTTGTGCTTGTTGTCTTCTCCTTGAGCCAAATCCAGAGTACACTTTTACTTTTAAGAAGCTCATGACGTGACATGTGAGAGACCCTACCGAGAGCAAAGAAAGGGATGTTTAGAACTTAGAAGTACGTATGGTACATGTGTATTATATTGATGACTGTTTTGACAACTGTTATATTGTGGTTTTTTTTGTTCTCAACTTGTGTAGACCGTGCAAGTAGCCGGTGAAGCCTCTCGTGTCAGTAATTCAACCGAACCAAAGTCTGTGTGGTGCGGAGTTTGTCAGATCAGTTTCCACAGCGAAGCTAGGTATGAAGAGCACATCTTACGGAGCAGCCACCAAAACAAACTTGAAGATCAAGACGAGCATTCCCAAAAAAGCAGGATCCCCTAATCGTTAGATGTAGAGTGAAAGAATATGCGATAAATTCAGCCTTAATAAATTGAGAATTATCCCTAGCTAGAGATTTCAGATTATAATGTTAATTGACCCCAAGTTTGGATTGCGGAATTATATAAACATTTTTTTTTTTCTTGGCGTAGGGTAGCGTCAATATATATATTTCTGGCAATGAAATTCTTTCGACGGTTTATATTTCCAGGAAACGCTTGATCATTAACTTACACTTTGGGCTTTAATTGGGCCGTAGGCATGCGTACATGGTTTTAGTAGGTTATTATTATCAAATCCTAATTTGATTTTGCTTTGGTAATTACCGATGAAGAGACACACGGCTATTATATATTGATCCCCTCGTCTGTTTGTTTTTAGAAGGATAGTAGTATTAACTAAGTTCCAAAAATTTACGTAGCATTTATCGGTCATTAGTCGTTCGTCGAACGAAACAACACTCCGTTTGATGCAAAGAATAGGTTAAAGTTATCGCCAGTTTTCCTCAAAAAAAAAGAAACAAAAAAATGAAACTAGAGCTGAGGTTAGCTTCACTTTTACGGGCACTCCCTTTTTTGAATTCTTCCGCGCAAGTTACGACGGCAAGGGCTAATACAGTAGAGAACGGCGTCGAGCAGAATGTGACCAAGCCAACCCTTCCTTCTCTCAACGACGTTGGTCTCAAGTATCTAGCTAAGGCGGCAACGAGCGGAAAAGCAGCTGAGGAGGCGGAATTTGCGACGGCGAAAACTTCAGTCTGGTGGGACCTAGAGAACTGCGCGGTCCCCAGAGGTTGTGACGGCCGTAAGATTTCTCTAAACATTAAATCGGCTTTGGAGAAAAAGAAGTACTGTGGTCCGGTCACCATCTATGCATATGGTGACACCAATCAAATCACATCCTCTGTCCAACAAGCTCTCTCCTCCACGGGCGTATCACTCAATCACGTCCCTTCTGGTTAATTTCTAATCTCTTTCTTAAATCACGTATGATTTTTTATCTCAAGTCTCTAGTTCGTAATGTTTAATGGTGACCATTAGCATTAATTAAGGTGTCTTGATGGTGAGATATTAACAGGCGTAAAAGATGGGAGCGACAAGAAGATCCTTGTCGACATGTTGTTGTGGGCAATGGAAAACCGAGCTCCTGCTAATTTGATGCTCATCTCTGGTGATGGAGATTACTCCTATGTTCTTCACCGTTTGAGGATGATGGGGTACAACGTTCTTCTAGTGCGACCTGAGTATGCATCTCGCTTTCTAATTGGCAGTGCAAATACAATATGGTTATGGAGCACCATAGTTGCTGGTGGCTCAGACTCAGAGGTTCTTAAACAAGCTGAGCGCAGCGAGCGTATGAACTCAGATATGGTCGTTAACGGAAAAAGTAGCTTGAGATGTGAAACATGCAAAGTTACTTGCAGAAGCTTAATTGATTTCCAATCTCACCTCTTCGGTAAAAATCACAAGAAAAAGGTACTATTTTGCTCTCTTGTTTTTATTTCTTTTTATGATGTGTCTCTGTTTTGTTGTCCTCTCTTTTGAGCACAATCTAGAGTTTACTTTACGAAATTGAGTTTGATCGAAAGAATTCATGTTTTTTTTATTTCAGTTATAACTGAGTACGTAGTCCATGCATGATGTGGAAAAAAACTCGTGACCTCACCTCTTTAAGTACGAGATTAGATGGTTTTTTACGAGATAGTTTTTGTTTATGACAGTTGTTGTTGTTTTGGTTTTATCTCTGAAGCTAAACCTTTTTTCTTAATAGCTGATTGGTATTTGTTGTGTAGACTTCGCTAGTAATAGCCGTGTCAAAGCGATCATGTCGAACCAAAAACCTTGTGGTGTAGCATTTGCCAGGTCCGTCACCTAACAGTTGGGCATGAAGAACATAAATCAGGACGAAGACACGACAACAAACTTAAAAGTTCAAGTGGGGCATTCTAGCTAATCGATCTCTTAATTACTACTCTCTCTGTTTTTATTTAGTTGTCCTTTTAACCATATCCATATAGATTAAAAAAACATTAATTATTTTACTTTTCCAATACAAAAACATCATTAATTATCTACCTAAACACAATTCAACCAATAATAAAATAGTTTGCAGAATAAAAATAATTATAAAAAATAAAAAGTTAATAAATTTTGCATTGAAAATCTAAAACGACAACTAATTTGAAATGAAAAAAATTCTTTAAAACGATAACTTATTTAATACGGAGGGAATATTAGATTTTTAAGTGAAAGAACATGCAATTAGGTTTTGTGAATTTCCAAACTGGGTTGAGGTCTTGCGCCTTTGGTATTTAGAAGGATTTTGAGGAAGGAGGAAGTTATAAACTTTTGTTTTGATGTGACTTGGATTTCAAAAATTATAAACGAGTTGTTATGAGAACAATACAAAAATTTGGGATGTCTGAATAGAAATGCGAGAGTATAGTATCCCTATTTTTTACAGTGTAAAACTTGATAAGCGTAACGTCGCAGACATGCATCATCCATCTATTGACTAGGCCTAGCTTATTATTAGACAGGCTTGCTTATTTAATCTTATTTTCGAGGTTTTTTCTGCTAATTACCGATACAATAGATACAGGCCTCCAAAGTTACAACGGCTATTATAGGCTTTTATATTATAGGCACAGTGTATCTCATTGTCTTATTGGCGCGCTATTAATTTGCTGACGTGGCTAAAAAACATATGTTTGGTAATAAAGGAGTAGAAAGACAGTAGTAGAATAGTAGTTATTGAATAAGGAGTTCGTACAAGGAAATAAATGAAAAAGCCGACTAGAAGAAAAAGCGAAAGGTTTCTTCGTCGACATGGTAAAGAAATAAAATCGAAGCTTCTTAATGATTAAGCTTTAGCTCCGTAACCATACCTTAGTATCTCCGATCTCCGTGTATATATAGAGAGAGAGAAAGTAGTCTTTTTTTTTTTTCATTATTGGTTCGTCGTAAGAACAACTGTGTCTTCTCTCTATATTCTCCGGCGATGACGACGACGGCGGAGGCGGACTACTCGAGGGCCAAAACTTCGGTTTGGTGGGACATAGAGAACTGTGAGGTCCCGAAAGGTTGGGATGCACACGCGATTGCGCAGAATGTGAGCTCGGCTTTGTTGAATATGAATTACTGTGGTCCGGTCTCAATCTCCGCGTATGGTGACACCAATCTCATCCCTCACGCTGTTCAGCAAGCCCTCTCTTCTACTGGTGTTGGCCTTAATCACGTTCCTGCAGGTTTTTATTTCTCCAAGATTCTCCCTTTTATTTGTCTAACTCTCTGAAACTTGAGATTTTTGGGTTGTTGATTTTCTGTGATTTTGGTTACTGTTACTGGTTAGCTGATGATGATCCATGGTCTTTACTTTAAGGCTTTGAATTTCAGCTAAAATGAATTGGGTTTCATCATATTGACTTTAGAGTTGGTCTACTTGGGGAATAATGTGATCAAAACTCAGTCTTTGGGTTATCTATGTTATAAATATGTGATCAAAACTTAGTCTTTGGGTTATCTATGTTATAAATATGTGATTAAAACTTAGTCTTTGGGTTATCTATGTTATATGTTAGCGTCGTGCGCAGTTTTGCTGATCTTATGAGTGTCTGTTATTGAGTTTCTGTGATCAAAACTAACTCTTATTTGGAAACTTTGATCTTTACAGGAGTGAAAGATGCGAGCGACAAGAAGATTCTAGTGGATATGTTATTGTGGGCTGTAGACAACCCTGCACCAGCCAACTTCATGCTCATCTCTGGTGACAGGGATTTCTCCAATGCTCTTCACCAGCTAAGTATGAGGAGGTACACCATTCTTCTGGCTCAGCCTCCACGGGCCTCGGCTCCGCTTGTTGCTGCTGCTAAAAATGTATGGCTCTGGACAAGCCTAGCGTCGGGTGGTCCTCCTCTTACAAGTGGTGAATCCTCTCGACTGGTCAACAATGGACGCTGTCTTGTCTCTTATAATGAAGCGTCCAAAGATCCAGTAGTTTCTGAACGAGCTCAGTCCACCAAACCAACTGGTTCAACTTCTGCCGCTGGAGATACTAAGGATCACAAAACCAGAGAAAACCACGTTCCGAGAGGAGTACCTCAGGATACGAGCAGCACTGTGATTCAAATTGGCAGAGGTGCCACAGGTGAATCTGTTACTTCTCCTGATAGCTTCGAAAAGTCCAACGCAGACAAAAGACATACATCTCAGGTAAACTAAAATTTTATCTATCAGTTTAGATCAAACGGGAATAGTTCGTATCTTTTCTGCATTTTTTGGTTTCTTTCTTCTAAAGAAAAACAAATTGTATGGTTTCTATGTGCAGGCTCCATTTGTACCCAGTCGAAAAACTCAGGCCAACGTTAAATCCAAACCAGTCCAGGAACCAAAGCTTTTGGAACCTGTATTGTGCAGTGTTTGCCAGATCAGCTGCGCCAGTATGGATGCATATGCAAAGCATACCTATGGTAAAAGACACCAAAACAACTTGGAGCTGCAATCAGGTAAGTCCCAAAACATGTTGCGTGGACCAGCTGGGATTCCTAAGGAGGTTATGGAGAAACAGAAGAATAAGAAGGCGAGTGAAGCTAAGACTAAACCAAATGGTAGATATCCTTGTCGTTTGTGCAATGTGACATGCCAGAGTCAAGTTGTCTTTGATTCTCATCTGAGGGGTCAGAAGCATGCTGCCATGCTGAGTCAATCAAAGGCAAGTTTCTAACGTTTTGCTATTCGAGAATTTACAACCATACCAAATCTTACATGCTTTATATTTTACTGTTTTGTTCAGACCCTTGCTGATTCTAAGAAGGTTCAAGAAAAATGTGTCGGCGAAAAGGATCAACTAAGAGAAGCAGTTGCAGAGCCTAAAAAAAATGCTGACTATGCTTGTCGTTTGTGCAATGTGGTGTGCCAGAGTCAAATTGTCTTTGATTCTCATCTAAGGGGACAGAAGCACGCTTCCATGCTTAGTCAATTAGAGGCAAGTCTCAAACTTTGGCTATTCGAACTTTAAGATTAGGAATTTAAAACCACATATAATTATGAAGTGGTAAAACATATCATTGATATAACAACGTTGGATCAGGAACACATTGGTTCGAAGAAGCTTCAAGGGAAAGTTGTCGGCGAAAAAGATCAACCAAGAGAAACAATTACGGTGCCTAAACCAAACGCTGACCACGTTTGTCGTTTGTGCAATGTGACATGCCAGAGTCAAATTGTTTTTGATTCTCATCTAAGAGGTCAGAAGCATGCTGCCTTGTTGAGCCAATCAGAGGTAAGTTTATAACTAGTGGCTGTTTAAGAACTTAGGAAATTACAAATACTGAAAATTTTGATAGTGTGGTAAAACATATGCCTGATACGATAGCTTTGGATCAGGCACTCATTGATTCTAAGAAGCTTCAAGAGAAAGGTGACGGAGAAAAGGATCAACCAAGAGAAGCAATTGTTGAGCCTCATTTGCAGTCTCAAAACGCTAAAGAGAATAGCAAGTGCTTTGAGAAGCATGTTGCCATGGTGAATCAATCAGAGGCAAGTTTCTAACTTTTGGTTACATGAGAATTTGGGATTTTAATCATACACAGGGTAAGTCTTAACTGTCGTAAAAAGATAAATAATGAAGCCTTGTATATGTGTTTCGATCAGGCACTTGTTAATTCTAGGAAGCTTGAAGAGAAAGGTGTCCGAGAAAAGGTTCAACCAATAGAAACAATTGCAGAGCCTCAGTCGCAGTCTCAAAACACTCAAGAGAACATCAAGTTATTTGAGAAGCCAAACGAAGAGTTCACAGAGATATGTGGCATCTCCAAAAGCAGTGTAAAAGAAAATTTCCCAGGTACTAAAGACTGGGTAGAGACTGTTTTCTTCGGGGACCTAAGATGTGATTTTGGAGCACCAGAAGAAGCAAGGTAAATTTTTCTAAATTGGACTTAGTATGTCAATAATGTATAATCCTTCTTTTTAATAATATTCTGCAACTTGTATCACAGAGAATGTTTTGATGGCATTGTCAACCTGTCGGAAGGAGCAACTGAGAAGGAAAAGGAGGTGATGATACCCCAAGCAGGAGCAGCTAGCAATAAGATTTGTGATAGCCAGGGTTTGTCAACTGTGGTATGTGATACCGAAGGTCATTGGACGAAGCAAAACCCTACTACGGTAGTGACAGCTTACCTTTGTTACCTCTTTGTTGATCAACATCAAACCCATTTGACTTTGTTGCTCTTGATGCAGCCTGCCTTTGTAGCCAGCGATGGTGCTAAGTCCAACGTTTCAACCCAACCTATAATAAAGGAACCGGAAGGTTTGCCTGTGTGGTGCCAAGTCTGCCAGATCACTTGCAACAGCAGGGTTGCATATGCAAATCACACCTATGGAAAAATACATCGACAGAAATTGGAACTGCAATCTGCCAAGAATGAAAACATGTCTAAGGAACAACAAGACAAGCTTTCTAAGGAGAATGCAGAGAGAACGAAAAAGGAATTGTGCAAAAACCAAACCGCCTTTGATTCTCAGAGCCATGCTGCCATGGTCAAGGAGAAAACGGAGGCAAGTTTATAGCTTTACTATATGGTTTTCTTCCACAAACTTGGAATCTACTTTTTTTATTTATTGTTAGAAATACAAATCATACCACGTCTGCTTAGGTTTGATCCCCATTGACAATTTGAAGTACATAGAAGATAATTATATCTTACTCTTAAGGCTACATAGTAGTATATACATAGTGAAACAGAGAGAAAGAAGCTAAACTTGATTATTGTTGTAGAAGGCATTTGCTAATTCAAGGAGGACTCGAGAAGAACTTGACCAAAGAGCATTGGAACATGCACTCATTGTTCACTCAAGGAAAATTCAGGAAGAAAGAGATATGAAAAAAGAAACAACAGAGGAGCACCCACTTGTAAAGATGGATGATCATCGGTTTCAAGGGAAACAAGAAGACAAAGAGGAAGTGAAGGAGATAAACGACATATCTGAGTGCGCAATAAATGCCATATCTGAGAACCTATCGCGTGCCTTCACTGAACTGAATCGAGAGTCTAGAGTACCCAAAGAAACGAGGTACGAGCCATCAACAAGGGGAGTTGTTTCTACAATTTTTAACCAGTATGTGTTTCTAATGATTACTTGGAGCTTGTACAGAGGATGTTTGGATGTAATTCCCGAGAGAGTACAATTGGCACCAGATGTGAATGTGACCGAGAAGTTGGAGGATGAGTCCAAGCATAAACCACAACCAAAACCACGGGAACCCGAAAAGGAGTTTGCAGGAATTAAGGTGCATCTTGGAGAGGCTACCAAAAGGGAAGAGACTAAGGTCCAAGTTGATAACTTTTGGACCCGACTTTGGGGGAAAAAGAGTTAAAAAGAAGTTAAGCCTCATTGAATAATTGTACGATTTAAGACTACGTAGTTTAACAACTCTTGTATTATATATCAATGGACAACTATTGTAATATATATCAATTGATAGTTGGTGGTGGTGTTCTAATGAGAGAATATAACGTTAAAAAGGATTTAAAACACAAATTAAACATTGGGTTTTAGATTAAACCCATACACATATCGAGTTGTCAGTTAGTTGTAAAGCTCTTGAATTGTTTTATCTAAAAAGTCAAAGTCTTTTTTATAAACTTTTTTTTCCTCTGCTTTTCTCTTTGTCGTCTTGCTTTGGAAAGCAAAAGCTTACTTGTACAAAAGCGATCCTCGTCTTCAATAATACGAGGTGCATTTGAGAGAAGTTGAGAGACCACCAGCGTCTCGATCACGACGGGCGGAGGAAGATGACCAACATGGCGGAGGCTGAGTACGCGAGGGCGAAAACCTCGGTTTGGTGGGACATTGAGAACTGTCCGGTTCCAAAGGGTTTGGATGCTCATGGGGTCGCTCAGACATTAAGCTCGGCGCTGATGAATTTGAATTACTGTGGTCCTCTCTCCATCTCTTCTTATGGCAACACGGATCTCATCCCTAAATCTGTTCAGCAAGCTCTCTCTTCCACTGGAGTCTCTCTTAATCACGTCCCCTCCGGTTAAACCTCTTGTCTCTAATCTCTGTAGTAGAAGTGAAAAACTTTGAGTGGGAATTGACTTTTTAGTTAGGGTTTAGATTCAAATGGCTGTGCTTTATTTTTGCAAAAGGATTGAATTTGGTATCAGCCATATGAGTGGGCTTTTGAGTTGCTATTCTTTACTCGTCGAATCTCAAGTCTTTACGGTTCTGTAAACAGGAAGGAAAGACGCCAGTGACAAAAAGATTCTGGTGGATTTGTTTTTGTGGGTGGTGGAAAATCCTCCTCCAGCTAATTTAATGCTTATCTCCGGTGACGGAGACTTCTCTGATGCTCTTCACCGGCTGCGAATGAGGAGATACAACATCCTTCTCGCACACCCTCAGCCAACTGCACCTTCCCTGATCGCTTCTGCAAAGACCTCATGGCTCTGGAGAAGCTTATTGGCAAGTGGTTGTCCTCCCACACAGTGTCAATCCTCTCGGCTACTTGACAATGGAAGTTATTCCTTTGAATCTGAAATATCAAGCCAAGATGTTTCTGTTTCTGAGCATGTTTTGTCCACACAACCAATGGATTCAGGGTCTGGTTTTAGTAAGGCTGCGCGAAATAAACTCAAAGGAATCAATGTCCCGAAAGAACCAAATCAGCTCTTGCAACAGGAGACAAAAAGAAAGAAACTTCAGAAGAAATGCAGTGAAACTGAATGGTTCTGCAAAGTATGCAATGTTGCTTGCAGAAGCATTGAAATTTTCACCACGCATCTCTCGGGCGAAGAACATGCAGCTCAGGTAAGCATCCTAGTGTTGAGAGCCAAATGTAGTATAACTATAGGGTCTATTTGAGTCAACAACATTTTAACCACGAGTTTTCGTTTCTCACTTTCAGTTCTGTTTGCCTTTCAGAGTAAATATCGTCATGCTAGAACACAATGTTATTTTACAACTATGTTTGCTTTTGAGCATATCAGATTTGACCCCATGTTAATCTCCACTGGATATGCATTTGGTTGTGAAGTGGGAGCTGAAGCAGAACCTGGAATTGTTGGGTGGGCCTGAAAACATAGCTGCAGCACCAAGTGAGTGTCATGAGGATGACGTGGAGATAGCGAATGAGGTGGTTGAAGCCCGAGTTGAGGTGAGTGCACATTGCGGTTCGCCCAGTGTGGTGAAGAAGCAAGCAGAGGCAAGTTTTTAATACTTAATGTTGAGATTTCTTTTTTATAGAAAATTCTGATTTCTCAGAAACAATTGAGTTTAATCTCTCTTCCTTAACATTAGAGTCCATATGTGAAATTGAAAGCATGATTTTAACTTACTGACTTTGGGGCAGGCTCACGTTGATGCTAAAGCCAATGAAGAAAGTGTTCAAGACAATGACCTGCAGTCTCAGGATGCCCAAGAGTCTATGAAATGCTTGGAGAAACAGAACAAGGAACTGATGGAGACAATAAGAACATCTGAAATGAGTGGAAGAGATTTCTGGCAGGATTTTAAAGAAAGGCTGGACAGAAATGGTGTAGCTCCTCTCAACGTAGACCATGTCTTCAGTGAACTAAGCCGCGACTTTCGGGTGCCCAAAGAAGTGAGGTAAATTTCAATCGTGCCTCTTTACTGAAAAATTGTAAGCACATTCTGATCTAATAATACTGTCTGTAATAGAGAGTGTTTTGACGCAATCTACAAGAAATTAGAACCTACACAAAATGAGATTGAAATCGAGAAGCTAGAGGGCATGCTCAAACAAGGCTTGGAAATAGAGCCAGGTGAGCCAGAAAATGCTCCTGCAGGACCGACTGAGAATCTCGAGGAGGACATGAACAAGAAGAAGAAGAAGAAGAGGAAAAAGAAGAAGAGTACAGTGATTGAAGAGGAAGCTGAACCATATGTTTGCAGCATTTGCAGTGTTATTTGTGATCATCCTGCCGTGTTCGAGATTCATCTTAAGGGCCGGAAGCATGCTGCTACGATTAAGAAGCACACAGAGGTAACTTGATGAGATTTGCATTTTGCTAGTAGTTTAGTTTGACACGAACCCGGAGTTTGAACTTTGAAAGTCGGATGAGAATCTCTGGTTTCATAGAAAAGTAGGGAGTCTGTTTCTGACTCAACTCTAGAGTCTCAACGTGAAATCAAAGGTTGATGATACATTATTATTGAAACAGGCTCTGCTTGATGATCAGAAAATACAAGAGGAAATCATTCAAGATAATGGTCACCCGAAAGATATGACAGAGGAGCTCCGAATCAAGCTTGGAGAGGCACCTGAAAACATAGACTACTTAGATAACCAAAGACATGAGCTGAGAGAGAGATGTGCCACCTCTGAAAGGAGTGTTGAAGATTTTTTTCAAACTTTTGAAGAAGTACTAGAGAATGATTACAAACCTCAACCAAATGCAGAGTGTATCTTCAACGAACTAAACCCCGATTTTTCTGCCCCTAAGGAAGCTAGGTAACCTTCTAACTTGGTCTTCTTCACTATGCCAATCGAAGTGTTCTCATTTCTAATTTTCCTGGATGCTATCCTACAGAGAATGGACTGATGCCATTTTTCAGAATCCAGAGCGTTTACAAGATGCAAATTTAACCCGGGAGTTTGAGAGTATACTAAACCGGAACCTAGAAATGAACTCAGGCGATCCTGAAAGTAACTCTGCAGGAGCCACTGATCATCCGAAGGAGTACATGGACATAAAGAAGAAGGACAAGGTGACTAAAGACAAGGCTGATCCTGAAGCATATGTGTGTAGTATTTGCAGTGTGATCTGCGTTTGTCCAATCGTCTTCGAGTCTCATCTGATGGGACGAAGGCATGCTGCCAGGGTAAAGAAACACGCAGAGGTAGTTTGAGGAGTTTTGGTTTAACGCTTAAGTTAGATTTTGACTGAGTTTGAGACTCAAAGCATGAGCTGATGTATGTTAAACATCTGCGTACAGGTTCTCTTTGATGATAAGAAAATCCTAGAAGAAAGCCTTGAAGAGAAAGATCATTCAAGAGATGCGTTGGAAGAGCTACGGTTTGAGCCTAAGGACGCACAAGAAAGTTTAGAAGAAGTTAGTCAAAGCACTCAAGAACCAATAGATAATGAGAGTGAACAGATTCCAAGTGCTGAGTTTCCGGAATCCAAAGAAACAAGGTGATGTATTGACTTGGTCTTGTTTAACAAATCAAAATTACGATCATACTAGTTTCTGATAGTAGTGGCTCTTCTTTTGTTTACGAAACAGTGAGCGGCTTGACTCAATCGTCAAGAGATTAGAACTTTCACTGGAGGATACGTCAAAGCAGACGCTTGTTGAGGCTGATAACGCATATGAGCGTGTGGAGGAGGAGGTGGTGGCGGAAACGAGGAAGGAGGATGGGGCTTCCTCGACTCAAAAGAGGGTTTGCGATTGGTGCAATGTGACATGCAATTCCCAAATGGATTTTGATTCACACCTGGCAGGTAAGAAGCATGCTGCCAATGTGAAAAAGCATGTTCCCGATGTCAAGAAGCAAACTGGGACCAAATTTGCTTATGTTAGAAAGAATGAGCCTTCTTAAGTGGAGCTTTGTATTTTTTTCCCTACCTTTAATAAACGCGTGCAACGCACAGGCTCACAGCCTCGCATTATCCTACTATTATGGGATGTGACAAACACAATACTGTGATTAAATGGGTCACTTCTGATTTTGCCCCGACGATCGTTTGTTGTTTGGGTGCATAGAGAATTAGCGAGAGTGTGTGCATTTATATGGCTTTGATTTCCAGGGTGAGAAGCTTCTTGGAAGCCTTGGAGGTATGTTTTCAAAGACTCGCCTTATAAATGGTCCAGTCATCACTAGAGGTTTGCTTTTCTTGCTCATTGATTCCTCGGTTATTCTCGTAGCTGTTTTCACTTCTTTTATCCGAATTGCGTGTTTCGGCATAGATCACTCAGACATGAAGGCCCATTAAATTGGGCCAATATAATGGTAAGCCTTCTTTATTAGGTTTGCTTGATGAGTTGGCATAGACCGACAAGAAATTAATATAATAGTAAACAAAACTCATCGAGTGAGTTCCCGAGTTTGGTCTCACCATCTCTCTTTTTCTCCATCTCCTCGCTGGGTCCGGTCCGAGCTTTCTCAGGTTTCTCGATTCCTCCTCTTCGAAAAGTCAGGATTAGTTTCGATTGGTTTTGCCTTGTGAGTGTGTTGTTTCTGATTGTATTGCTTCGTTCACAGCAATGTCATGGTACCGAAGAACCAAACTCGTGTTCGACTCCCTGCGACGTAACTTAAACCCGAAGATTCTTCCTCGATCTCATGTCTCCTCGAGAATCAATCCAACTGGGTCTTCTAATCCCTCATCTAAGTTTTCTGGCTTCTCCTCAATTGCTTCGCGTGAAGTAGGGTTACGATCATGGACAACGAACAAGGTCGATCATAATCCATTTCTGAGCCAAACCAAGAGGAATTACTATGTTGATCGTTACCAAGTTCGACACTTCAAGCCACGTGGACCAAGAAAGTGGATTCAAAACCCTAGGACTGTGTGGACGGTGGTGCTCGTTGGTTCAGGAGCTCTTATCACTCTCTATTTCGGGAACTTGGAGACGGTTCCTTACACAAAGAGGACACATTTCGTTCTCTTGTCCAAATCCATGGAGAAGAGGATCGGGGAAACTCAATTTGAGCAGATTAAGAAAACTTACAAAGGCAAAGTCCTCCCTGCGATCCACCCTGAGAGCATCAGGGTTAGATTGATAGCTAAAGAGGTGATTGATGCGTTGGAGAGAGGTTTGAGCCACGAGCGTGTGTGGAGTGATTTAGGGTATTCTTCAATGGATAGCACTCTGAGAGGTAGTGATAGGGGAGTCAAGGAGGTTGGTATGGCTTTGAGTGAAGGTGGTGGTGGTGAAGACACGATGAGTGGAATGAGATGGTCAAAAGATGATCAAGTTCTTGATGACAAATGGATTCAACAAAGCAGGAAGAAAGATACCAAGGCAGCAAGCTCTCACCTCGAAGGTATTAACTGGGAGGTGATTGTGGTTAATGATCCTATGGTTAACGCTTTTTGCTTACCCGCTGGGAAGATTGTAGTGTTCACTGGTTTGCTTGAACATTTCAAGTCGGATGCTGAAGTTGCTACTGTGATCGGGCATGAGGTACACAACAATTTGATCCTCTTCTTGATATACATATATAGAGATAGGGTTAAGTTATGAAAAATGATGTAACATGTTTCTTTGAGGCTTTTTGCTAATCTCAGGTTTATTTAGGACAGATTCTGGAACAAAAGCACGGTTTTTTCTGATTGTTTTATTATGCTGTTTATCTGATTAGGTTGGTCATGCGGTGGCTCGACATGTAGCTGAGGGGATAACGAAGAACTTATGGCTTGCAATCTTTCAACTGGTTCTCTATCAGTTTGTCACGCCTGATATTGTCAACACAATGTCTGCCCTTTTCTTGAGGCTTCCTTTCTCCAGAAAGTACGTTTTCTTCCTCTCTCCTATTGTCTTTTATTACAATAGCTCTTATGTTCTGGAACAACTCATGAGATCTACTTAGTATTAGGAAAGGTTTGCTTTTTGACGGGATTTTTGGAACACTATTGCAAATGATGGTCATATATTTCGATAAATTATGTAAGAAACTAATAATCTGGTGAACCAGTAGGAGCTGTTAGCAGATGTTGTTGTAGGAGAAATGAAAAAGAAAATGAAAGATATGTATGTCTTTTGAGAAAGAAAAACAAGTACTGATGCATTCAAATTCGCATGTGTGTGTTTGGTGTTTGGTTCATCGCAGGATGGAGATAGAAGCCGATTACATTGGTTTGCTATTGCTGGCATCAGCGGGATATGACCCACGAGTAGCTCCCAAAGTGTATGAGAAGCTGGGGAAGTTGGGGGGAGAGGTGGCACTCGGGGAATATTTATCGACACATCCTTCGGGAAAGAAGAGATCACAGCTTCTGGCTCAAGCCAATGTGATGGAAGAAGCACTAATGATTTATAGAGAAGTTCAATCAGGTCGTGGCATTGAAGGCTTTCTTTAGCTCTCCAGGCCATTCATCTCGCCTGAGTCTGTACAAAATTAACTCTTCACCTTCCTTTTTTATGTTTCAAAGAATAAAAGTGAGTGTAGATTAACATTTAACCTCAGTTTACACAAGTCAGTTAAAGACAAAAAAAAAACGGGTTAATGTAACAACTAATCAACAAAAGCACAGATAAACTAGCAATAAAAATTCGAAATGGAGCAGATAATTTGATTATTTGAGTGAATCTCGAGAGAATGGTGAAACTGAAAATTGAAAGCCTCGTTGACCAAAGCTAGTTACTCTTTGACCATATTTGATGGGTCTTGATCAGCCGATATCACTTGGGGCGATTTTGATGGCCCAGTTTTATATCCGAATGTCCAAAAATACAAAGGTTGTGCGAGCTGTATCATTTATGTGGATTGGAAGGTCTTGTAAATTTCTTGATAACTGAAAGGGATGATAATAAATGAATGGGTCAAGGAAACAACCGGTTATGTGTATTATGAATCATTTACGTGTATTATTAATTGAAAGACTTGTAAATTTGTTGTCTAACCTAATCCAACTTGGACTTTAAGAAAAAACAAATCCAACTTGTTCTTCGTAAGAAAAGAAAAAAAAGGGTGGAAATGCAGAAACTATCCTAACTTGGTATATATTACTCACCTCACGTTCACATCTGGAATACAATATATCTACTAGAAGTTATGGAATTTCTACTTGTTTGGTAAAATAATTTGATGAATTGAGTATATTGTTTGACAAGTTCAACAAAGAACGTTCTGGATATGACAAGTTGTTGACACACCCCCCCCCCCCGAAACGTCAAAATCGGAACTGGGATGGCTCATGCAATCATAAACTAAACCATTGGGACAAAATAGACAGGGGAGAGAGAAAAAGGAATTGGAAATATAATAAATATTGGCCATTTCTTAGCAAAAAAAAAAAAAAAAGCCAACTATTCTTATGATATTTTTTTGGTTGGTAAAAAGCTTTGTTGAAAAATAATGATTTATTGCCATATAGTTTCACAATGTAATAATTTTTTTGTTTGTTAGAAACTGATGACATGGTCATTTTTACAATGGAGTTGTTCTTACCGGAAAAAGAAAAGAAGAAAAAAGGAGAAAAAGAAGAGGGTGAAATATATGACCGTTTGCGTTAAGTGTTGAAAAATTAAGAAATTTGTTTTTATAATAAATAACAAATCCACGTTGATTGATACAAGATCTTCTCCACAATTGGTTTATTAAATATTTTTTGGTTGTAATCACTGGTTTCGTCAACAAAAACCCAAAAAGACTTGAACACAAAATTGTAGAGTCGTTCCGAGTCGTTTCCCGTTTCCGCGTGAACTCCAGTCTCCTATTTGATCCCTTCTTCTACGCATTGATTTGGTCCCCTCTTTGTTATTTCATCCGCCAATCTTTTTCTTCTTCTTCTTCGCTCATCCAGGTAACCGCGATCTGCTCTCTCTCTCTCTCTCTCAATTTCAGATTTTCTCCGGTCTGGTAGATCCTTTGGTTTTTCGATGCTTCTGTTTCCTCTTCTGTTTTCTCCCCGACGATTATATGTTGTCTCGGTGCATAGAGAATTAGCGAAAGTGTGTGCTTTTGGTGTCTAAACCATGTCATATGTCTGCACCAGTCTGTTTGATGATATCACTACTATAGTTGTTACTGATTAACTCCAACTCTTTCTGGTCTTGTCTTCTACCGTCGTGTGTGGAATTGATGGATTTGCTGAACTTTAAAGCTTTGAGTATCGTAATACTGTTTTTGTTTTGTAACTTACTTTTACTCTCTTCGTAGCTTAAAAGTTAGAATCACAGCATCAGATCCTGATTACTCTTTGGTTTCTGCAGGGAAGGTTTGTTACTTACCAAATCCCAAAGTTTCTTTGAGAGCCGACAATGTTTGGTTTGAGGAAATCACCGGCTGCTAAGCTTCCCAAGCATAACTCCGTTGATCCTGGTTTTCACTTGTCTTCCAAGCCCAATCCTTTCGATTCCGATGATGATGAGTTGAACAACAACAACAACAACAAACGCACCCTTAACCCCTCCAACAGGACTTCCTCTGAACCTTCCCTGGCTCAAATGACCAACCCTTTTGATGAGGTTGACAAAGGCTTTACTTCATCCAAGCCTTCTAACTCCAGATACCACTACAAGAACAATTTCCGCGATTCAGGAGGTATTGAAAGCCAGTCCGTTCAGGAGCTTGAGGGTTATGCTGTCTACAAGGCTGAAGAGACCACCAAGTCTGTTCAAGGTTGTCTCAAGGTAGCCGAAGATATTAGGTCAGATGCTACCAGAACCTTGGTCATGTTACACGACCAGGGCGAACAAATCACCAGGACGCACCACAAAGCTGTTGAAATAGATCATGATCTCAGCCGAGTAAGCTTTTACTTCCTTCATACTCTTTGATTATAAATGGCAAACTCGTATCTTTTTTCTTCACGTGCTGATGATATTAGTTGGTGCGGAATAAGAATGACAAGAGACATGTGGTTTGTGGATTGAGATACTTAATTACATGGCTTTGATTTCCAGGGTGAGAAGCTTCTTGGAAGCCTTGGAGGTATGTTTTCAAAGACTTGGAAGCCCAAGAAGACTCGCCCTATAAATGGTCCAGTCATCACTAGAGGTTTGCTTTTCTTGCTCATTGATTCCTCGGTTAACCTCGTAGCGATTTTTACATTTCATCTAATTGCATGATTCCCCTTCTGTGTTTGGCGACGTAGATCACTCACCAACGAGAAGAGTTAACCACTTGGAGAAAAGGGAAAAGCTGGGGCTGAACCCAGCACCAAAAGCACAATCAAGAACCCGAGAACCGCTCCCTGAATCAGCTGATGCCTATCAGAGAGTGGAGGTTAGGACTTCTCTTCCCTCTCTTCTATTTTTGTCCTTTCAGTAGAACACTACTATACTCCTGCAACTGAGATAAGTGTTGCATGAACATCATCATGCAAATGCACAAATATCCAATCTTGAGACATTGAAAGCCAGCTTCTTTAACATATGTGTTTAAAAGTCTTGTCTTTTGTCTGTAATCTTGCTAAATTTATACTCGTTTATGACAGATGGAAAAAGCTAAGCAAGACGATGGGCTTTCAGATTTGAGTGATATACTGGGCGAGCTAAAGAACATGGCAGTTGACATGGGAAGTGAAATCGAAAAGCAGAATAAAGGACTTGATCATCTTCAAGATGATGTTGACGAACTCAACTTCAGAGTGCAACAATCAAACCAACGCGGCCGCCGCTTACTCGGAAAATAATGAACAGATACACTACTTCCGCTTCTGTTCAATCTTCTGTGATCTTGTTGCTTAAAACTCACAACGGTTCTTGTCATGTTACATGCGCTTAATTCTGTCTATGTTTGTATTTGATATTATTATGAATGAAAAACCAAATATCTTATTGTGCAGAACACAAGCAATTTTGCTGTTGCTTTCCTGTATCATATAATTCTGACAACAGATAAATAATGAGTTTGAATCCCATATTTTTATAACCTTACAGCATCAGTGCTAAAGATGGACATAAGAGTACAGAAACTACTGGAAAGTTGGAAACATTTATTCTCTTCATCTTCACTCTCTCTGCTCTAATCCCAGAAATTTCTCTCATAGTGTCCTAGCGTCTGAAGTCATAAGACACAGAGATTAGACGAGAAGCAAGCGCACAACAAAGCAATGTTTCATAGTTGGGAAGAATATAGATGAATCAATAATTCCAGCAAAGTTCATTGATCATATTCTCAATCAAAACCAAATCAAGAGAAAGTAGTTCCAGAATGACCAATAATAATATCAAATAGCTTTTGAGGGTATTGAAAATGAGAAACATACATCTACTAGTGAAGCTTGAGTTCCATGATGTTCTTGGTCTTGGGAGGATATGCCAAGTAAACCTTGAGCACCCTCTCTACAACCTCCAGCTGTGCTTTACCTTCAGCGTAAGCCTCATTAACCTTTGATGGGTCAGTAAGGTTCTTGTTGATGCGGAACCCATCCAAGGTCCTTCGCTTAGTGTACTCCCTGATGTTGTAGTCAGGGTATTGACGCCCCGCTCGAAGCAGGGAACGATAGAGGCTGAGGACTTGACATTTCGCTACCATTGCAAGATTGCAAACAAACCCTGCTTAGTTGCAATCAATCAGTATAAGAATACATAAACGGGGATGCAGAGAATATCATTAGCCAAGCCAAAAAAAGGAAGAGAAGGAGTCAAAGATAACGGCTAAAGTCGCATACTTTCACATAGATTTGGATTAAGAACATCATCATAACGCACAAAGTAAATCAGGAATGAGCAGGTAATTTATTCGAGATTGGACATAGAAGAATTCCTGATGAGATTTCTTCAGTACAAGGCTTAGAACCCTAGGATCCTTACACCAAGGATCAACAATTGATGCGAGATAAACCAAAATTGACATGAAAAAAAGAAGATGACGCGATGTTAAGGGAGAGGATACCTGGAAGGAGAAGAAAATCAAGAAGGAATCCGGCGAACGGCGATTTCTCTCGTCAAAGATGTGAAGAGGAAGAGGAAGAGGAAGAGGAAGACGAGAGAGGGGAACTCTGCGACGCTGATTCGAAAAGGTCTGGGCTTAGTTTGATTGGATTGGGCCCAACTTATTTTTTTGGGCTTGTAATGCCTGCTTGTGTGTGTATACATATATACCTAATTTACCCGAAATTAAACCGGGAAATGATGTGTTATAGAATGGGCCAGACATGAAGGCCCATTAAATTGGGCCAATATTATGATAAGCCTTTCTTTATTAAGGTGGTGTGATGAGTTGGCAAAGTCCGACAAGAAATCCCTATATAATAAAAGGGATTGCCTCAAACTCTTTCTAGAGTGTCCAGC
>OVBI01000515.1:34514-69438 GCA_900406495.1 Sisymbrium altissimum | reverse complement strand
GCTGGACACTCTAGAAAGAGTTTGAGGCAATCCCTTTTATTATATAGGGATAAAGTGGTATGAAGCGGTATAATATAGTATTTATGATTGTTATTAAACGCCATCAAACCGCTACCACCTGCTACGTTTGTGTTTGTGGATTATAGCGGATGATAACGGATGAATCGATCAACACCTAACTAGTAAATAGTCATAATTATAAATATCTTAAAATATTCCTGAAAAAGATGCATCTTGTTATTATAATGTCTAAAATTACTTTGTTTGGTGAAGTTGTGTTTCAACAACAAGTTTAACATGTTTGTTTTCGCATCTAATACAGAACTTGTGAGAAAGAAGATAGCAACAATGAACAATTCAGAAACAAAAATTGATTGTTCATCATCAGACCATTCTTCTCCTGTGGCTCTTGTCACAGCTTCAAATCTACGTAATGATACTCAGGTACGAAAAAAAATAAGTACCAAAGCATCTAAGTATAGATTTGAAGCCATGACAAAGGCCACAAAACAAGAATCATCTGATGAAGAAATATCAATTTCTCTTTCTGAATTGTTCATCTTTGCTTTCTTCTTTCTCACAAATTCTGTATCATATAAGAAAATCAAACATGTCAAAACAAGTACTGTAATGAGATATAACCAAACAAGTACTTTTTATTGTACAGACACACACACAAGACTAGCTATGGCTATTTACATATTCAGGAGATCACGAACTCTTTCTTCAACGGTTAGTTAAAGACCTAATATCATTGATTTCCAGGAAATGGAAAAGACTTGTATTTCCAGAACCTGAATCAGACACAAAATGAAAATCCTAAAGCTAGCTACAATATTTAAAGAGAGAATTGCACTGCTTGACTACAGATAAAAAAGCTAAATACTTTGAATAGAATTTCTTCTTTTTTTTTTGGAATATAATTTAGTACAAATTTATTAGTTTTTTAACTGGTCAACATTGATACACCAATTAATTTTTTGGTAAAGGCAAAATATTTTTCTATATTTTTTATTTTTCGGAAAATAATTTAAGACAAATTTATTAGTAAAAATTTAACTGGTCAACATTCTAATACACTTAATTGGTCAACACCCTAATACACCAATTAATTTTTGGTAAACGCAAAATAATTTTTTTTGGCAAATAATTTAATACAAAGCTATTAGTATGGGAAGTTTTATAACTGGTCAAAACTATATTTCAAAACTCAAAATACTAATGGGTCTTGTTTGTTTTAAAAATTTTAAAGGATTTTGTTAATTATTATTCTTTTGAAAAATTATGATACTTTTTAAAGAAAATACATACAATTTATAGATATTTTTTTTATTTTGGATATGTAATTCTATAATAATTAAACCACAATAGAGGAAATTTGTTCAAACATTCTAAATTTTCTTATGTATTTTGAAAACCAACTCATGTTTTCAAACTCATATTTTGAAAACAAACTCGAGTTTTCAAAAATAAAAACACTAACTTTTTGCCTTTAACTTTTGAAAAGGAAGTTAATTAGAAATAATATAACAAAAATTATAATTATACAAAACTAAGCATGGTGAACTGCACAAAAAACATATGGAATATGTCCATGTTATCATGATTGGTTCACTCAGTTCAGTCACACATGAAAAACGTAATATAAGAATATAAAGATGATAATTTTTGTGCAACACTTAATCCTCTTCTCCCAAAGACAGGACATAGCCCATAGGAAGCCGGCCAGTGAGCAAAGAAAAAAACAACATTAATTTTGTTATCAGATGAGATACGTAGAATTTGATATTCTGAAGGACTTGGTTTTATAACAGTTATGGGTTTTATATAATCACTCAATGAACTGCTGTTTCTAATGTTGGGCACCTTGGTGAAGATTTTATTGTGGTTTTCTTTTGGGAGTAAACTTGTTGAAGTAATAGCAAAAGTTAATTCCATTATGGTTTTGATACAATTTGATAAGACAATATGGGTAACTCATTTTCTCAGCTTATCTTAACTTCAAGTTTGGTTTACTTTGGCGTGTATACTAAAGTAAAACCAAATTTTCATTTCTGTCCAGTTTAGTTTACATTGGATTGGTTTGATTTGGCCTATATGCTTACTACCCCTTACCTTACTTATCACTTATTTCATGACACTAAAGAAAGTGTTCTTTCACGTTTGCTATGTTATTGTTAAGTTGAATGGTACTCATGAGTCATGACACTGAACAAAGTGTCTGACGGTGTCATGAGGAAAATGCTGAGAATGTCTGAAATTCCTTTGTTGCAGTATTTTCCAAAAGATTTCACAAGCTCAAATGTACTTAAAAGGAAATGCCGCAAGTTTGTTTTAACAAGTCCTATAGATTTTATTTCAAGACTGAATAAACGACACTTCTAGACTCAGCCTATCTATCTAGATACACAAGTAACACAATCTTAGATTCGTTACTATGAGAGATGCTTCCACAATGACATTATTACAAAGAGTTTCTTATCAAAAATGATCATCTTCAATCAAGTAGAGGACTTGCTTTCAAATCCTCTCTTATAGTTAGTTGAAAAATAGTTTTCCCCTTAGATCGATGCATAAAGTCTGTTTTGATCTGTGCTCCTTTTTGGAAAACATAATGATTTCATTTAGATTGTTTTCATTTAAATTGTTTTTCGGCTTACATCGAATTTAAATATGAGAGCCAGTCCACTCAATGTGTCAACGAGAATAGACCGAGACCACTTGACGAGAGACAAGCTTGCCCCTAGGACTCTTTGCCAGAAGGAGTATGGACCGGGATGTGACCACTTGGGACACTTGGTCAAGCAAACCTTACTGTCCACCATGTCCCACAAGTAGTTGTATACGTTCATCCTACACATCAGTTTTTAAAAGAAAAAAAAAAATGACAAAAAAAAACAGAGCTCAGTCGCAGGCCATATCACATCCGAATTATCAGAAGAGTGCGAAGGACCCAACCTTCGCTGAAGCCTAAATCCTCACAGCTCATTGCACCAGCCGGGAATCGAACCCGGGTCTGTACCGTGGCAGGGTACTATTCTACCACTAGACCACTGGTGCTATCTGTAATATAATATACATTATATTAATTTGAAAGCAAAACCGGTTAAATTGGGTCGTATGGTAATGATCTCTGGGGGGTTTTCTATCCGGTTCGACCGCTGAATCAGTCCGGTTTAAAAAACACCCACAAATATTTTTATTTGTTGGATCAAAGTGCCCAATAAACAAATCATCATCCAAGCAGAAAAAGAAAACAAATCATCAACATTAATCAAACAACTACTGTTCATTGTCTATGCTACGCGCCGAGTTTTCGAAATTTCTAAAAAATGTCATTGCTGAAACAGTAACATTCGGTCTCTGAGAAGAACCAAAGTTGTCTTCTTTTTTGCTCTGTCTTGAAAACAAAGAAAAGTCTTTTCCCTGAGAAATCTCTAGGGTTTGGTTGGAGTGCTCTTGACATTGCCCCGATCACTGTAGATTTCTTCTCGAAAGCTTCCAGAAGGAAGAAGCGTAGAGTAGAAGCCGTTTAAATCGGACCCACTGTGGAAAGTGAACACCTTTGCGGCTTTAGAGATGGTGGTGTTAGATTTGTCCGATTTAGGACCTGATTACTGTGAGACTCGAGACTTACCTGCTCCAAGCAGCAACATTGATCAGGACGAGATGGGTAAGTAAGTTTTGGTTCTGTTTCTTTCTGGTGAGATGTGCTGCGTCTGGTGAACCAAGCTGTATCGTGACAAAGATCTTCAAAGTTGAAGTCTTTATGTGAGAGGAGACTGTGATTGAGAAAATCATTTCAAGGGATCTTTGTGTTTCAGGTAGTTTCAGGGTTTGGATATTAGCACCGTCGAAGAAATTTTGTGTCTTTCGTGTAGCTATGCAAATACCTCTCTTAGTCCCCCAGGTTGAATAGGATCTGCAAAATGAAGTTTCTATGCATGTGAGAGAGGACACTGTGACTGAATAGCAGTTTAAGGGTTTGTTGTGATTCATGTTTTGGAAATACAAACCTTTTTTAGAAAGTGAATGATATTTGGACCGTGATTGATATTATATTAATTGTTGAAGAATTAGTCCTACATATCTGACACTGGTTACATTTTGATTAAGAAATTTAAGGGTTTTGTTGGAAATACAAAATTAATTTGGAAATGATTTATGTTATGACAGTCAACGAGCCGCTGAAGAAAGATCCTTTGTGTATATCTCTACAAGTACTGAAATTCGTACATGTTTAACGCAGGTTACCTTTCGATCAAGAAGCATCCACGAACACAAGAACCTGGTGATAATGATGACAACATGGGTAACTTCAGTTCTGTTCTATCTTGTTGTAGTGTCCTACATTACTTGGTTTGATGAGCTTGTTTCAAGAAAGGTTTTTAAATGAAAGCATCTGAGTGTTTAACATGTTTGAGTTTATAACCTGACACAGAAATTCGAAAAAAGAAGAAAGCAAAGAAGACCATTTCAGAAACAGAAGTTGATTCTTCTTCATCTGACGATTCAGACCACTCTTGTTTTGTGGCCCTTGTCACGGCTTCGAATCTACACAAAGATGCTCTGGTACTTGTATAAAAGTTTACTTAATTTGTTTTTTGGATACTGTGGTTTAGTCACTCACGAGCCCCAAACATGCTAAACAGTTACTGCATAATGGGTTTAGTCACTCCTTAAGCCAAAACGTGCTATCAGTTATTGCATACTGTTGTTTAATCACTCACTCAATGAACAGCTGTTTCTAAAGTTTGGCACTTTGGTTTAGATCCTATTGTGGTTTAGTTTAGATCAGTGAACATATGGTTTTGGTTCGATTTGATCAAACATATCAGCTAAACTATATATATTTTCTCAAATTTGTTTCAAATTTAGTTTGTTTGACTTTAGTGCGTATACTGAAGTAAAACCATTATTCATTTTAATTATGTTATATCTGGTTTGATTTGGCGTTATTTAGATTGTTTTGAGTTGGCTTCACTTGGATTGGTTTGATTGACTTTATTTGCTTATCTTTAACTTATTTCATGCATATATCATCATGAAACTAAAAAAGTGTTCTTTCATGAGTCATTACACTAAACAAAGTGGTGTCATCAGGAAATGCTGAAATTGTATGAACCCTTCTTTGCAGTGTCTTCCACAAGATTTCTCAAGCTCAAATGATTTCAAAAGAAAAAGCCAGAAGATTTTTTTAACAGATGGAGGGAGAAGATCATGGGCATTAGATCTGAGGTTCAACAAATCTTCTGATAGTTTTTACATAAGCAGAGGTTGGAGAGATTTCTGTGGAGAAAACGGTAAAAAGGCAGGAAGCTTCTTTATGTTCAAGCTAGTGCAAAACGGGGAAACGCCTTTCCTCAGTTTCTCCCCCGCAGACTCTATCACTGATGGAACACGGGGAGACAATAACAACAAAGAGTATTGTATGGAGCAGGAGAGAAAGAAGGATTCAACTTCACCAAACCAAAACCGGTTTATGACATTACCACTTAGACATGACAGCCTCAGAAGAGGTAGACAGGTGAGTTCATACAATCAACTCTTTTTTCCCAGAGGGTTAGTTAGTTGTATCTTTTGGATGCTATTAACTATGTTATCGGTTCAAACAATTTCCCAGTATCTTTCAAAGCCATTCATGACAGAAAATGGCGTGAACAAACCTGGGGTGATAACTCTCTTAGGAAAAGATGGTTCAAAGTGGCTGACTAATCTCCGAGTAGAAAGCGGCGGAAGTTTGTGTTTGGGAATGGGGTGGAGAGAGTTCGCTAAAGCAAATGACTTAAAAGCGGGTGAATCTTTCACGTTGGAGTTAATCTGGGAAAACGGAATTCCTATGCTCAGTTTGTTTAGTACAGAGTCCACAAGTGATAGAAAGCAACAAGGAGAGTGTCCAAAAGATAGTGAAAAAGAGTCTTTTTTCGCAAAACCTAAGAGTGGAAACAAGACCAATAACAACAGAGATGATAGTAGAGATTCGTCTTCAGTAATTGATGATCGTTTTGTGATATTAAGATATACACGTGACGCCAGCAGAAAAGGTAGACTGGTGAGTTAATTAATCAACTCTTGTTTCGGAGCGTTAGTTAGTTTTATTATCTTTCGCACTCTTATGAGTTATCATCAAATATGTTCCAGTATCTTCCATTTTCATTCACGACAAAAAATGGCTTGGACAAACCTGGGATGATAACGCTGTTGGGAAAAGATAGTACAAAATGGGTGGCACAATTTCGTCGGGAAATCTCAGGAAGAATGAGTTTGGGACGGGGGTGGAAAGAATTTGCTAAAGCAAACGGCTTAAAGATTGGCGAGTCCTTCACGCTGGAGTCACTATGGGAAAACGGAACTCCTATGTTCAGTTTAGTCAGTAGAGAGTCAACAAGTGATACAAGGCAGCAAGGAGAGTGTTCAGGAGATAGAGAGAAAGAGTATTTTTCCACACAACCCAATAGTGGAAACAAGACCAGGGAAGCCAAGAACAGCATAGAGGAGAGGAGGAGAGATTCATCCTCAGCAGACCAGAATCGATTCGTGACACTAACACTCACACCTGAAGATGTCAGAGACTGTAAACTAGTAAGTACATCAAACAAACTCTAGTTTCAAAGGTAAGTTAGTTTCTGTCTTGATGCAAAGTAGTTACAAGATGTGCTTTTACTCAAATTTTCTTGCAGATTGTTCCAAGTCAATTCATGAAAGCTAACGGCATCAACAAGCTCGGAAAGATAACTCTGTTGGGTAAAAACAGAATGAAGTGGTTTGGATATCTACTGTCAAAAGATGGAATTGTGGCTCTTGGATGTGGTTGGAAGGGCTTTTGTGAAGCTAATGGTGTCATGTTAGGAGAGTCGTTCACTTTGGAATGTATATATGAGCAAGACACAACTCATGCGTTTAAGTTCTGTTCCAACTCCAGAGAGTAAAGACGAAGAAAAGTTTAGTTAAAAAAAGCATGTAAAGAGTGCACCTTTTTGGCTTTGCGATATGATTATGTGTTTTCATATGTTAAAGAAGATAACCAAGACAAAACATTTTCAATTAACCAATAAGAAAAATGTTTCTTAAAAGTAAATAATAATGGAACTCACCACTAAAGATTTGACTGTTCATCGTCGGTCTCAAAGTTTAAACCTTTTCAGTCATTTAGAGAATTCGAAGGATATTTTTTAATGTATTTTAGACTTCTGACGATGGCGAATTCGCTTATTCTCTGAAAAAGAACAAATCTTTGGGTGCGTCTTATTCAACGCTTCGCTCACCGATCAACCCACAAAGCCAATTTTGTGGAAGCATCAACGTATGGAGGAGACGGCGGAGCTAAAGTCTCTGGCGGCTGGAATTAGTTCGTTGAACATGATGTTTCAAGTCTCAGATTTAGGACCCAGTTACTGTAAGATTCGAGACGTAGCGGCTTCAAGCAGCAATAATGGTCAGGACAAGATTGGTAAGATCGATTTCAAGATGTTAAGTAAGGAAGACTTCAAATTGAAGCTGTAATTGGAAATTAGTTTGAGGAAAAATTGTTTCTTTCTTTCTGATACAGGTATCATTTCGATGGCAAAGCATCCCCATACAAGCTTTTCATTGAATCATGGTGATGATCATGACAACATTGGTATATTTATGTCTCCCTTCTGTTTTATGTAGATGAGTCTAAGATTGTTAGCTTTGGTGGGATTTGTTTCTAGAAATGAAAAGCATTCTGAAGTTTAACATGTTCGGATGCTTTCTGATACAGAGCTTCCAAGTAAGAAGAAAGTGAAGAGGAATAATGCAGAAACTAAAGCAGATTCTTCATCAGCCCATTCTTGTTTTGTTGCCAGTGTCACAGCTTCGAGTCTACACAAAGATGCACTGGTGCGTTTATATAATTCAAGTTTACTTCACTCCTGCATTTGACTGAAATATTAGCTAATTGAATTGTTGGTTCTAGAGGTAGGTAATTTTAGTTTTGGTTAGTCATGAAACTAGACAATGTGTTCTGCAGCTTGGTTTCACATTGAAATGCTTAAAAAGACTGAACCTTTTTTGTTCAAGTGATATGCAAATTGATCCCGAGTTATCAAGTTCAGTTGGAAGATAAACATGAAGTCAACAACAGTTTGATTTTAGTTTTCGTTTATTGTAACATCTTAATTAGCTATATGTATGTATGTTTTCTTATTACTTCTGTATAGTTTGGGAGAAACTCTGCTGAAGTAAGACCATATTTCATGTTTTTTTTGTTGATTTGATTTGGTCTTATAATTTATGATGTGACTGTTGTGTTCATTTGGTGTTTTCAGTTTCTTCCGCAAGATTTCACAAGCTCAGATGGTCTTAAAAGGAAATGTGACCAGAAGTATAGTCCGAAACGGATAATATCATCAAATTCTTCAAGGGAGAAACGATTCCTAACATTTACACTTGCACCTGTTGATGTCAGACATTGTAGACTGGTAAGATCTTCATAGAAATTTCTGATCCATAGGTTTAGTCTTCTATATTGTGCCTTATTGCCTCTGAATCCTGTTCAATTCTCTACAGCGTCTTCCAATGCAATTCTCGAGGGAGAATGGCATCAATAAGCCTGGCAAGATATATCTGTTGGGTAATGATGGTTCAAAGTGGCTGGCAAACCTTCTCGTGGAAAGCAGAGGAAGAATGACTGTGGGAGATGGCTGGAAAACATTTGTTAAAGCAAACGGCTTAAAGACTGGCGAATCCTACACACTCGAGTTGAAATGGGAAGACACAACTCCTGTGCTCAGTTTGTGCTCTGCAGAGTGTAGCATTGATAGTAGTAGAGTAGAAGGAGATTGTTCAGAAGCAAGCGAGAAAGAGCCTCTTCCCATAAAACCTAGCAACGGAAACGTAGTCGAGTATGAAAACAGGAAAGAGGAGAGTAGCTCATGGGAGAAAGAGAAGAATCATCAGAGATGGCGAGATTCAAGTTCAGCAAGCCAAAACCGATTCCTGACATTAACAATTACACCTGACAGTCTGAGACATGGTAGACTGGTAAACTCATCAATCAGCTCTTGTTCATTTTATGACATATCAAAAGGGTATTTTTAAATTTCCCCGTTTACATATTTTCTAGCGTCTTCCGTTGGAATTCATGACGGAGAATGGCATGAACAAGCCTGGGGATATAACTCTGTTGGGTAAAGATGGTGCAAAGTGGCTGGCAAGTCTTCTACTAGAAAGAAGAGGAAGAATGTGTTTGGGAAAAGGCTGGAAAGATTTTGCCAAAGCAAATGGCTTAAAGACGGGTGATTCCATCACGTTGGAGTCAATATGGGAAGACTCAACTCCTGTTCTCAGTTTGCTCCGTTTGGAGTCTAGCAGTGATATAAGGCAGCAAGGTGAGTACTCAAAAGCAAGAGAGCAACAGTCTGTTTTCACAGAACCTAGCAGTGGAAACAAGACTAGGAAAGCAGAGAGCAACATAGAAGAGAGCAGAATGTATCCTCTTCGAAGGCTAGATTCATCTTTAGCAAGCCAAAACCGATTTGCGACATCAACAGTTTCACCTGAAATAGTTCACCCTGATGCTCATGGTTATCGAATTGGCGAGATCGTCGTTTTCAGAGATGAAGGAGATATGATGTTTCAGGTTTCGAATTTAAGACCCAGCTTCTGTGAGATTCGAGATGTACTAGCTCCAAATAGCAACAATGATCACGAAAACATCAGTAAGAACGATTATATATGTCCTTTAAACTGGAGTCAATCTGGATGGTTGCTTTAATTAAATTTTCAGATCAGCATGCTAAGAGTTAATACGATTTAACTTAAAAAGAACTGAAAGCTGAAGCTGGGAAACGAGAATGTCAGTGGTAAACAATTTAAGGATTTTTTTATTACAGGTAGCATGTTGTTAAAAATGCATCCGCACTTAAGAAAGGAAGCAGGCTTTTCATCATATGATGGTGATGGTCAGTACAACATTGGTATATTCACTTCTTTTCTGCTTTATTGTAGTAAGTACCATATCTAAAATGATTCTAAGATTACTTGCTTTGGTTGGGCTCTGATACAGAGTTTCTGAGAAAGAAGAAAGTGAAGAAGAACAACCCAGGAAAAGAAGCAGATACGTCATCAGACCATTCTTGTTTTGTAGCCCATGTCACAGCTTCAAATCTACACACAGATGCACTGGTGAATATATAATTCAGTTTACTTTACGACTACTGAAATCTCATGCTAAACTTTTTGCATACTTATAAGCTAATTGAACTGTTATTTCAAGGTTAGGCATTTCGGTTTTGGTTTGTCCTGAAACTAGACAAAGTGTTTTGTAGCTTAGTCACATGAGGAAATGCTTAAAATACATGTACCCTTTTTTGTCCATAACTCCATATTGATGTGCAATCGGTCCTGAGTGAACTGTTTCTCCCAGGGATGCATTGATAAACTAGTTCAACAACGATTTGATTTGAATTTCGTTGATTGTAACATCTTATGTTTATGCATTTTGTCAGTTCAGTTTTGTTAACTCTGGCTTGGGGGTAAACTTTCTGAAGTAAAACCAATTTTCATTTTGATGTTGTTTTCTTGGTATGATTTGGTTTAATTTTACCCTCTTAGACATGTTTAACTTATAGAATCATGAAGCTAACCAAAGTGTATCATTGTATTGATGTGTCATTAGGAGGAAATCCTTATATGTTGTAACCAATTCGTTGACCAATCTTGAGTGATATCAGCTTACACTTGTTTTAATTTGCTCTTATATGCAGCATCTTCCGCAAGATTTCACGAGCTCAGATGGTCTTAAAAGAAAACGTCGCAAGAATTACACTCCGACACAGATAGTTTCATCGTATTCGTCAAGCGAGAAGCAATTGGCAACATTTACACTTGCACCTATTGATGTCAGAAATTGTAGACTGGTAAGATCGTCATAACAACTTCCATTTCAGGGAATAAGAGGGTTAGTTTTCTCTAATCAATCTACTCTTGTTGGTTTTGACGCCTATTCCAATCTCTACAGCGTCTTCCAATGCAATTCACTAGGGATAATGGGATAAACAAGCCTGGGAAGATATACCTGTTAGGTAAAGATGGTTCAAAGTGGCTGGCAAATCTTCTCCTGGAAAGCAAAGGAAGAATGACTTTGGGTGACGGTTGGAAAAGTTTTGTTAAAGCAAATGGCTTACAAACAGGTGAATCCTTCGCACTCAAGTTGAATTGGGAAGACACAATTCCTGTTCTCAGTTTGTGCCCTGCGGAGTGTAGCATTGACAGTAGAGAAGGAGGAGGTTGTTCAGAAGCAAGCGAGAAAGAGCCTCTTCCCGTAGAACCTAGAAGCGGACAAGAGATCTGCAAAGATGCTAATAACGAAGATAAACACAGCAAAGAGGAGAGCAGCTCATGGGTGAGAGAGAAGAATCATCTGATATGGAAAGATTCAACTTCACCAGGCCACAGCCGATTTCTGACATTAACTATCACACCTGACAGTCTCAGACATGGTAGGCTGGTAAGTTCGTCAATCAACTCTTGTTCTGTTTACCGCATAAAGAAATTGCATGTTTTGATTCTCTGTTAATATATGTTCTAGCGTCTTCCACTGCAATTCATGACGGATAATAGCATGAACAAGCCTGGGGATATAACTCTGTTGGGTAAAGATGATGTAAAGTGGCTCGTAAGTCTTCTACTAGAAAGAAGAGGAAGAATGAGTTTGGGAAAAGGATGGAAAGATTTTGCTAAAGCAAACCGCTTAAATACGGGCGATTCCATCACGTTGGAGTCCATTTGGGAAGACGCAACTCCTGTCCTCAGTTTGGTCCGTGTAGAGTCTAGAAATGATAGAGATCAAAGCGAGTCTTCAAAACAGTCTCTTTCCACAGGACCTAGCAGTGGAAACAAGACCAGGAAAGCAGAGAACAACATAGAAGGGAGTAGCTCATGGGTGTTGGAGAGAAGAGATTCATCTTCAGCAATCCAAAACCGAATCGTGATATTAACACTTACACCTGAAGATGTAAGAGACTGTAAACTGGTAAGCTCATCAAACCTTGCTTTAGAGGTGGAATAGTTTCTGTTATGAATGTCAACTGGTAATGAGATGTGGGCTTGTTCCAAATATCTCACAGCATCTTCCAAGTCAATTCATGTGGGCTAATGGCATCAGCAAGCCTGGAAAGATAACTCTGTTGGGCAGAAGCGGTATGAAGTGGTTTGCATGGGTACTGTCAGAAGATGGAACTGTGGCTTTGGGAAATGGTTGGAAAGGTTTTTGTGAGGCTAATGGCGTGATGGTAGGAGAGTCTTTCGTTTTGGAACTCATTCCCAACGAAGATACAAATCATGTATTCAAGTTCTACTCCAACTATGGAGACCATATACATAAATGTTAATTAGTAAGTTTTTTCAAAATGTTATCATCCGATATCACATGACAGATCCTGCATAAAAGCATTTAATGATGCTCAAGGTATATGTATATACCAATTTGTCCCATCGCCAAGTTACTTGCTCTGCCCGAACAAAAAAGGAAACTTTCCTTTTCTATTACGAGAGGAACAAAAGGAAATACTTTTTGTAACTTATATATTTGTTGCCGAAGAAGATATCTAGGGATTGCTCTTTCTTGTGTTTCTAAGTGCTTTGACAATGGCGAAATCAACACGTCAACCACAATTTTTGCAGAAACTTGTTCCTGGCTTCAACACTCACCTCGTAATTACGTCTCCTCTCTTTCTTTTTTTTTCTACTCCGACCAGCTTTTATTCATAAATATTCATCTCTTTTTCTTTTGCGTGTTGTTTTGTTGTAGATGATTCCCTCTGACTTCTTCTCCAAGTATATAGAAGGAAGAAGCGTGGAGAAGACGGCTGTCCTGAAATCTGACTCGTCGGACAAAACCTGGAAAGTGAAGATGACTGGTTGGATACTCCTTGACGGCTGGAGAGAGTTCGCCGTCGCTCATAGTCTTCAAATTGGCGGCGTCGTCGTTGTTAGATACGAAGGAGATATGGTCTTCCATGTATCATACTGCTGCGAGAATAGTCCAGACATACAGCCTACAAGCAACAATGATGATGGTAAGCCTTCTTCTGACTTCTTCTGCGTTTGGAGAAATTATGAGTGGAAAATCAATTTGATGAGTGGTTTTCCTTTTTTTCTTCTGAATCAGGTAAACGTTTGTTGAAGAAGCATTCACACCCAAGAACAGATGTTGGTGATCTTCCTAGAAAGAAGAGAGTGAAGACGAACAGTAATGAAACAGAAAGGGAGACTCCTCTGCGCAGTTTCTGCCCTACAGAATCTGTCACTAGTAGAAGACAACGAGACTGTTCTGAAGAAGAAGACCTAGAAAGGGAGAGTAGTGAAGACGAGTCATTAATGGAGATTGAAAAGAAGAAGTGTAATCCCAAACGAAGAGCTGTGTCATATTCATCATATTTACCATGTCATAAGCGATTCGTAGCATTTACACTTCCACCTGATTATGTCACCATTAGAAGTTTGGTAAGTACATCAAAACACAACTCCTAATTCTGTTCTGCTTTGTTTTGACGCATGTTTATTAATTCTCTGTTTTCAAATATCTACAGAGTCTTCCAAAGCCATTCTTAAGGGACAATGGCATCAACAAGCCTGGAGAGGTATATCTATTGGGTAAAGATGGTTTAAAGTTGCCGACAAGCCTTCTACGAGCCAAAAAAGGAATTATGAGTTTGGGAAAGGGTTGGAAAGATTTTGTCAAAGCAAACGGCTTAGAGTCAGGCTTCACACTCAAGTTGACATGGGAAGACACAACTCCTGTGCTGAGTTTGTGTTGTGCAGAATCTACCAGTGACAAAGAGGAAGGAGAGTATTTCGAAGCAATCAAGAAACAGTGTCTTTTCATAGATTCAAGCAACAGAGTTAAGAGCAGCAACGATGAGAGCAATCATATGAGATGTATAGATTCACCTCCACCAAGCCAAAACCGATTCGTGACAATAACAATACCCAAAATTCTCAGACATAATAGAAGGGTAAGTTCATACAAACTCAACTCTTGTACTGTTATTAGTTTTATCACAACGAGAGTGCAATATTTTAACTGTCGTTTCAAATATTTTACAGCGTCTTCCTACGCAATTCGTAACGGAGAACAACATGAACAAGCCTGGAATGATATATCTGTTGGGAAAAGATGATAAAAAGTGGAAAACAAAGCTTGTTAAAGAAAAAGACGGAAGAATGAATTTGGGAAATGGCTGGACAGTTTTTGCTGCAGCAAACGACTTTAAGCCAGGCGAATCCATTACATTGGAGTCAATCTGGGAAGACGAGACTCCTATGATCAGGTTTCTCCGTAAAGGGTCTAACAGTTCAAAAGATAATAAGAAAGAGTCGATTTCCACGGAGGATACAGAACCTAGAGCGATGGATTCATCTTCTGCAATCCAAGACAGCCGGGTTGTGACATTAACACTAACACCTGAAGATGTCAGAGCTTGTATGCTGGTAAGTTCATCAAACAAAATCTTGTTTCAGAGGTGAATTATCTATAGTTTCTCTCTTGAATTCTTATTGGTAATGAGATGTGTTTGTTCAAATATTTTTGCAGATTCTTCCAAGTCAGTTCTTGAAGGCTAATGACATCAGCAAACTTGGGAAGATAACTATTTTGGGTGAAAACAAAATGGAGTCGTCCGCATTTCTATTGTCAAGAGATGGAATTGTTGCTTTGGAAGATGGTTGGGGTGAGTTTTGTGAAGCTAATGGCGTGAAGTTAGGACAGTCTTTCACTTTGGAGCTCACTAATGAACAAGACAGAACAAGTCCTGTACTTAAGTTCTGTTCCTTGTAGAGTAAATACAAAAATGATTTGATTATTATTAAGTTTCGATAACGAAAGCTTCACATATATCCTTATTTAAAATCTTATATTGCGTGTCTCCTACGTCTCTGTTAGAGGAACAAAAAAAACTGTCCGTCTCTTTCAAATCTTAAACCAACGATGAAACTCGTGATTTTCATGGTTATCAAATGTGTCTAAATCTTCGTAGCCTCTAAATCAAGGTTAGAGACTTATAGGACATAATCTTTCTTAGGTTCTACACTAAATCGGTAGATCCGTTGCATTTAAACTAACCTAGCCGTAGTTATTATATATGACATATGTATGCTAACGGGTGGAGATTATTTTGATAACTGTAACGAAAATTTTACAGGCCCTAATTAATCCCATTCTCTACTAATTTATTTCTGAAGTGTATAAATAGTTTGTACAAATGGATGCAACATTTTGTTTAAGAGTTTGAGAGTGTAAAGAACATATCCAATGGAGATATTTCATGTGAGTAACTTGCAAAAAGAAAAATTAGAATGTTAAAATGGTTGAGTTTGTCGAGAAATCTACAAAATTAAAAAAATATCTCATTTCATCTGAGTTATCCTTCACTGGAAGTGCTATAATTTGGTTTAAAATTTGTTGCTAGTTCTTCTACACAATGTGATATGAACCTTTGCTCACTTAAAGAGACAAATAATTATCATATATTTTTACAGGACCAAATATGTTATTTGATGAGAAAAAAAAAACACACTATTTTTTTATAGTGTTGATGGTAAAATATTATTTTGAATTATGATTTGGTGAAATATATAATTTTGCAATTTTGTGGAAAAATATCATTTGCGATTTTGGAGAAGGAAAAAAAGAACAAAACAAAAAAAAATTTTACGGTTATGACTTATGAGAACAAAAAGAAAAAAAAAATGCTACTTTTGGTGCAAAAATGTGATTCTGTTCAAGCTCAAATTCGTTACTATTTACATATTTCTCTCCAAACTCCAATTTTCTCTTTGTGACACTGCCAACATCTCTTACTTTCTCTCTGCCCAGGAAAAGAGAAGAAATTTCAAATTTCTTCTACTTGAGAGAGATAAACCCTCAAGTTAACCTACGCTTCTTTTGTTAATACTCTGCGAAAATGACGAAACCTACGCTTCTCTGCCCACAATTCTTCCACAGACTTGATCATGGCTTTCACACTCACCTCGTAACTACGCTTCCTTGTCTCTTGTTTCCCTCTTCTACTAGCTTTTCTGTTCATAAAGATTCATCCTTTCTCTCTGTTTTCCTCCTTTGACCAGCTTTTATTCATAAAGATTCATCCTTTTTGTTTGTTTGTTTATGTTACTGTCTTGTAGACGAATCCGTTAGACTTCTTCTCCAAGTATGTTAAAGGACGAAACTTGGAGAACAAGACGACGGTTGAGCTTAAATCTGATATGACCTGGAAAGTGAAGATGACTGGTCAAAGACTCAGTGACGGATGGAGAGAGTTCGCCGTTGCTAATAATCTTCAACGTCGTGCTTGTGAGATACGAAGGAGAAGAAATGGTGTTTCGTGTCTCGAATTTAGGTTCTAGTTGCTGTGAGATTCCGCCTCCAAGAAGCAACCTTTATGGTCAGGATGATATCGGTAAGTCTTGTTCTCACTTGTGCCCTTGGAGTTCGATGTTTCATTAGCTGTGAGTTGTAAGTTAACAGGTGTTTGTTTTGGCCACATCAGGTAAAACATTGTTGAAGAAGTGTCTGTATCCAAGAACACAAGTAGACTATTCATCAAACGATGACGATTATGATAATGAGGATGAGGAGATCATTGGTATTCTATGATATTGTTTGACTCCACTCCAAGTACCCTCTTAAAATAACAGTATCCGAGGTTTCAACATGTAAAGATAATTCTGGTACAGACCTTCCCTTAAAGAAGAAAATGAAGAAGAACAGTCCAGAAGCAGAAGCAGAAGCAGTCTCTTCTTCTCAATCAGACAACTCAAGTTTAAAGAAGAAAATGAAGAAAAACAGTCCATAAGTAGAAGAAGCAGAAGCAGTCTCTTCTTCTCCATCAGGCAACTCATGTTTCATGGCCGTTGTCACGGCTTTGAATCTACGCACAGATAAGTTGGTGTGTACTTTACTCTTGCATTTACAAAAGTTAGATACTTTGAGGTTTCGCATATTGTGGTTTCATGGCTCACTAAGTAAACGGCTGTTTTCTAGAGTAGGCCATTTAGGTGTAGTCTACTCTAGTTCACTTTTGGGAGAAAATTTGTTATTGTCTTGATAAAGTGATTGTCTTAGGTAAGTCTATGTATTCTAGCTTCAAGTTGGATAATTCATCCTTGTTCAAACTGAATTATATTTTGGTTCTATTTTGATCTAGTTTGATATCATGCAAGTCTATTTAACCACAAATTTATACTTTTCTCTTTATTTCTTGAACGGTTTTACTTGGTGGTTCTGCTATTTGGATACTTATATTTGGATTTGGTTCTTGATTTTACAAAGCCAGACACTCACTGCCGTGGTTTGCCATGCGTCATTTAAAACCAAGTTTGCCTGCTACACTTTCATGCATATAGAATCAAGTAAAATCAAAAGTTAGTTAATTGCAATTTTTTTTTGGTTAGTCATGAACTAAACAAGAAGTCATGGAGAAATACTGAAAATTGCCTGGACCCTTCTCTGTCCAAGTGATATGCAAAGCTGACTCTTGCTTACTTTGGGGTCTACAGCCAAATTTCATAACTGTTCTATTTGGTTTGGTGGTTGGTACTTGGTTTGATGTAGCCTATTTGCATACTACCCCTCATCTATTTAATGCATATAGAATCCTGTTTTTTGGTTAATCACGAGGCTTTAATAGGTGTTCTCTTTCATGTTTGATATATAATTGTTAAGTTACTTAGTCATGTGACTGAAGCAAGTGTTTTTTCTCGTTTTCTGTATTATTGTAAGTTGGTTAATCATTGGACTGAAGAAAGTGTTCTACAGCTTGGTGTCCTGAAAAAAAAAGCTAAAAATATCTGAATCTTTTTTTTTCTATTGCAGTGTCTTCCACAAGATTTCACATGGTCAAATGGTCTTATAAGAAAATGCCGCAAGATTCTTTTAACAGATGGAGGGGATAGATCATGGGCATTGGATCTGATGTTCGATGAATCATCTGATACTTTCTACATAAGCCGAGGTTAGAGAAGTTTCTGTGACGAAAACGATCAATATGCAGGAGGCTTCTTTATCTTTACACGAAAGGGAAACGGTGAAATTCCTGTGCTCAGTTTCAGCCCTACAGGATCTTATATTGATAAAAGGAACAAGACTGTTCTAAAGCTAGCGGCAGAGAATCATTTTCCACAGAACTTAGCAACAAAGACAAGATCAGCAAATTTGAGAATAACAAAGAGGAGAGAAGGTCATGGGAGACGGAGAAAAATAATCTGAGATGGAGAGATTCAACTCCATCGAGCCCAAAACAATTTGTGACATTAAAACGATTTCACCTTACAGTTTCACAAGATGTATACTGGTAAGTTTATCAAATAACTTCTTTCCTTTTCTTTCAGTTTATAGATTTGTGGCATATTGTACTTTTTTAATGGTCTTGAGTGTTGTGACACACTATTTTGCTTACCACTAAAATCTTTGACAGCTTCTTCCAAAAAGATTCACGAGGGAGAATGACATCACCAAGCCTGGGATGATTGCTCTGTTGGGAAAAGACGGTATCAAGCATCAGGCGAAATTGCTACACCAAGCAAAGGGAATTATGTATTTGGGAAGCGGGTGGAAAGTTTTTGCTGAGGCAAACGACTTAAAGTTAGGTGACTCATTCACGCTCAAGTTGATTTGGGAAGACACAACTCCTGTGCTCAGGTTGTGCCCTGCGGAGGGTAGCGTTGACAAAAATGCGGAAGGAAGGTATTCAGAAACAAACCAGAAAAAGTCTCTTCCCATAGACAACAACATGGAGAAAAGAAGCAAAGAGGAAACTAGCAAAGAGGAGAAAAGCTTATGGGAGAGGGAGAAAAATCATCTGAGACGTGTAGATTCATCTTCAGAAATCAAACCGATTCGTGACATTAACACTGACCTCTGAAGATGTCAGAGCCTGTAAACTGGGTAAGCTCATATCATCAACCAGCTCTTGTTTCCAGAGATGAATTTGTTTGAATTCTGATTTGTAACGAAATGAATGTGATTGTAATGATTTCAGCAGCATCTTCCAAGGCAATTCATGAGGGCTAATGGCATCAACAAACTTGGGAAGATAACTCTTTTGGGTGAAAAATACAAAATGGAATGGCCTGCATATCTATTGACAAGAGATGGAACCGTTGCTTTGGAAAATGGTTGGGATGAGTTTTGTGAGGCTAATGGCGTGAAGTTAGGAGAGTCATTCACTTTAGAATTCATTTACAAAGAAGACACAAATCATGTCTTTAAGTTCTGGTCCAATTTGTGAGACCAAATACATATATCTTAGTTAGATTTAGATAGTTTCTGGTAACGTTTGTACAAAAAGAATACTAAGGTCTCGTCCTCATCCAGTAAGCCCACATTATAAAACTCTGATAGTCTTAACTCTTTAGGCTCAACCAAAATTGATGAAAGCAGCAAAGACAGTTTATGAAACTGAGATGTTAGATCTCTCTATGTTCCCATGGGTTTAGCTCCAGAGATTAATTAGCTGCTTCTGGAGCAAGAAACCTATTTGCAACCACCAACTTTAGAAAACAAAAGTCGAACTGTCATGGCAAGAGAGTAATAATCGTGGGAAACAAGAAACAGGGGAAGTAAGGAAAGTAGAGAGAAGAAAAGCTCATTTGTTTCAACTGTTAAAAGCCCAGCCCATATTGCTTTAAGGCCCAATCCATTTATTTACCAATTTGTGCCACTACAAGATTCTTCGTCTCCTCTGGACAGCAAAGAGAAGGGTTTCTGTTCTGTTTCTCTCGAAGCGCTTTTCGACAATGGAGAAATCAACACTTCTTCACCCACATTTCTTTCGGACACTTGTTACAGGCTTTGACACTCACCTCGTAATCAACGTCTCCATTCTCTCTTTCTCTCTTCTTCGATATTCACTTGATAATCATCCGTTTGCTGTTGTTTGTAGACGATTCCGTTAGACTTCTTCTCCAAGTATGTTAAAGGAGGAAACTTGGAGAACAAGACGACGGCAGAGCTTAAATCTGACTCGTCGGATATGACCTGGAAAGTGAAGATGACTGGTCGGAGACTCAGTGACGGATGGAGAGAGTTCGCCGTTGCTAATAATCTTCAAGTCGGTGAAGTCGTGCTTGTGAGATACGAAGGAGAAATGGTGTTCCGTGTCTCGAATTTAGGTTCCAGTTACTGTGAGATTCAAGACATTCCGCCTCCAAGAAACAACCTTTATGGTCAGGACGACATTGGCAAGTCTTGTTCTGACTTGTTGCGGTTTTTTGGGAGAACATTAGATGTGAGTTGTAAGTTAACTTTGTTTTGGCCAAATCAGGTAGAACTTTGTTGAAGAAGCGTCTGTATCCAAGAACACAAGTAGACTTTTCATCAAACGATGATGACGAAGAAGATGGTGATGATGATGAGGGTAACTTTACCTTGCTTGTTGTTCTGTTATATTATAAGAGTTAGTATCTTTGAGGTTTAAACATGTGGGATGCTTCTGGTACAGAGTTTCAAAGAAAGAAGAAAGTGAGGAAGAACAATCCAGAAGCAGAAGCTGTTTCTACTTCTACATCAGACAAGTCTTGTTTTGTGGCCCTTGTCACGGCTTCGAGTCGACGTACAGATAAACTGGTGTTTTATTCTACTCTTGCACTGACTAATATCTCATGCTAATAGTTTTTGCATTTTGTGGTTTAGTACTCACTAATCAGGTGTGACTATAGTCCGGTTTAGGAGAAAAGTTGTCTAGATCTTGGTTTGGTTTGATTAAACGTCTTAGCCTCTTAGGTACTGTATGTTTTTTAGCTTCAAGTTGGATTTGGTTCATCTTTGTCTACTGTATAGGATCATATAATCAAAGAAAGATTCGTCCACGTTTGATATATTATCGTTAAGTACTTAAGTTGGTTACTCATGCAACTAAACGAGTCATGAAGAAATTCTGAAATGTTATACAATGCAACCCCTAAGTAAATTAATGTGACTCATGTGTTAAATCTGGTGTTGGCAGTATCTTCCACAACATGTCACAAGCTCAAATGGTTTTAGTAGAAAATCCCGCAAGATTGTTTTAATAAATGGAGGGGAAAGATCATGGACGTTGGATCTGAGCTTCAACAAATCATCCGAGTCTTTTTACATGAGCCGAGGTTGGAGAAATTTCTGTGATGAAAACGGTCAAGAAGCAGGAGGCTTCTTTATGTTTAAACTCGTGGGAAACGGAGAAACGCCTGTGCTCAATTTCAGCCCTACACAATCTCATGGTGATAGGAATCAAAGAGACTGTTCAGAAACTAGCGAGGGAGAGTCTCTTTCCACAGAATCTCCTGTGCTAAGTTTCTGTTCTACAGAATCTATCGATATTAGAAGGCAAAAAGACCGTTCTGAAACTAGCATGAGAGAATCTCTTTCCACAGAACTTACCAGCGAGGAGGAGAACACAGAAGGCGAGAGCAGTGAAGACGGTTGCAGCTCAGTGGATTCGTTGATGGAGATAGGAAAAAAGAAGTGTAGTCAGAAACGAAGAACTTTTTCATATTCACCATGTCATAAGCGATTCGTAACATTTACACTCCCACCTGATTATATCACACTTCTTCATTTGGTAAGTTCATAAAATGAACAACTCTTGATTCTGCCCCTTTATTAGTTTTGACACATGTTTATTCCTCTATCTACAGTCTCTTCCAAAGCCATTCGTGAAGGAGAATGGCATCAACAAGCCTGGGGAGATATCTTTATTGGGTAAAGATGGCACAAAGTGGCCGACAAGCCTTCTACTAAATAAGAGAGGAATTATGAGTTTGGGAAAGGGTTGGAAAGAATTTGTCAAAGCAAACGGCTTAGAGTCAGGCTTCACACTCAAGTTGATATGGGAAGACACAACTCCCGTGTTTAGTTTGTGTTGGCCAGAATCTACCAGTGACAGAGAGCAGGAAGAGTATTTCAAAACTATCAAGAAACAGTCTCTTTTCATAGATCCAAGAAAGAGAGACAAGATCAGCAAAGATGAGAATAATAAAGAAGAGAGCAGGTCATGGGAGAGAAAGACAAAAGAGAGATATTCAACTCCATTGAGCCATAATCAATTTGTGATATTAACAATTACACCGGACAGTTTCAGAAAGTGTAGACTGGTAAGTTTTATCAAATACAAATTGTTTCTCATAGTTATTAGGTTATTGTACATTTAATGGTTTTGACACATTTGTTTTTGGCTTATCACTGAAATTTTCCACAGCGTCTCCCAAGGAAATTCACGAGGGACAATGACATCAACAAGCTTCGGATGATTACTCTGTTGGGTGGAGACGGTACTATGCATCAGACAACGTTGAAATTCGATACACGAGGGCAAGACATGGCTTTAGGAAGTGGCTGGAAAGTTTTTGCTGAAGCAAACGACTTAAAATTAGGTGACTCCTTCACGCTCAAGTTGATTTGGGAAGGCTCAACTCCTGTGCTCAGCTTGTGCCCTTTAGAATGTAGCATTGACAGAGGTGGAAGAAGAGGAGGATGTTTCGAAACAAACCAGAAAAAGTCTCTTCCCATTGAACCTAACTGCTGTGGAAAAAGTAGCAAAGACGAGAAGATCAATGATGACAACAGTAAAGAGAAAAATAATAGAGAAGAAAATAGCAAAGATTCAACTCCATCGAGCCAAAAACAATTTGTGAGATTAACGATTACACCTTCAAGTTTCTCAAAACGTATTCTGGTAAGTTTATCAAGCAACTCTTTTCAGAGGATTAGTTTTCTCTCTTGCACTTATTGCTTTTTTCTTATAATAACGAGAGGGTATGTATTATATTTATTCTCCTTTCAATTCTTTTTCAGATTCTTCCAGCACAATTTGCGAGAGAGAATAGCATGAACAAGCCCGGAATGGTGATATATATGGTGGGTAAAGATGGTAGAAAGTGGATGACAACAATTAAACGGGTCAACAGAAAAACAGTAGGTTTAGGAAAGGAATGGAAAGGTTTTGCTGAAGCAAACAACTTTAAGTCAGGCGATTCCTTTACGATGGAGTTAATATGGGAAGATGGAACTCGTATGCTCAGATTGTTCCATACAGAGTCTAGCAGTTCAAAAGCTAACGAGAAAGAGTCGGTTTCCACAGAACCTAGAAGCAGAGATTCATCCTCAGCAGTCCAAAATCGATTTGTGACATTAACACTCACACTTGAAGATGTCAGAGCCTGTATGCTGGTAAGTTCATCAAACAACTCATGTTTCATAGGTGAATTATTGTTTCTTGTTATAATTGATAATGAGATGTGTTTGTTCAAATATTTTTGCAGATTCTTCCAAGTCAATTCATGAAGGATAACGGCATCAACAAACTTGGAAAGATAACTATTTTGGGTGAAAACAAAATGGAATGCTCTGCATATCTATTGTCAAGAAATGGAACTGTTGCTTTGGAAGATTGTTGGGATGAGTTTTGTGAAGCTAATGGCGTGAAGTTAGGAGAATCTTTCACTTTGGAGTTCATTAATGAGCAAGACAAACCAACTCCTGTATTTAAGTTCTGTTCTTGGGTGACTAATAAAAAGTAAATTGTTAATTAGATATCAAGATGATTTAGTCACTTGACTTTGCACCTATGTATGAATGCAAAACGTTGACTATCTTATGGCTTAGCCGATTTCTTCTCAGCGACTTACGGAGCTTCACTGGAAGTTCACGAAGAGGATTTGTATAATGGAGCTCTCAAGTAGCAGAGCATGAGATAGATTTGTTTTTTAAGAAAGCAGAAGCAGAAGAGATTTTTATTCTTGGTGGACAGCTAAAGGAATTGACAAGAAACATCACGAGAATGGCAATCGGATGGTGTTCGGCTTCGGGGAAATAGAGGAAATTATCAAAATGGTGGTGCAATTGAATGAATTAGCAGGGATTTTCTAACGTTTCTAAAATGTTTTGGTTCTTCAGAAGGCTTGACTTGCAAGGAAACAAAAAGAGACTCAAGAATGCTCGAGAAAAGTTTGATGTGGTCATAGAGAGAATATGATGAAGAGCATGAGTGTAGGAAAAACAAGGATGCAGCAGGAGCAAGGAACATTTTTCCTAATGCAAGTTTGGTTGTTATTTGTATTCAGCAATCCGAATAAAGATAGACCTGTCTAAGGACTTTCTTGTAAAAGTATATATAAGCTTGCTGGAATTTTGTTACTTAGCAACTCTCGAGAGGTGCACCACATAAACACTTATTATGAAAATAGGAAGAAGAATCAAATTTCTGAAGATTCCCTCCTTTAGGGATGCGTCCACACAGCTTGTTGTAGCTAACATTAAAAAACTCAAGAGGAGCTTCGGTCCACTGAGCCGGAATATTCCCCGTTATCCCATTGTGATTTAAGTCCATGTGACCAAGTGTCTTAGGGATGTTAACCTTGGAGAGATCGAATTGGAGCATGTTTCTCGATAAATCAATGCGCACTGTCGTTTTATTGGCTCCAAACAACATGGAAGCATCACCTTGGAGCTTGTTCCAGGAAAGATCGATCCAGTAAAAGTCAAGGTTGCCTAGTGACTTTGGTATTGAACCAGATAGCTGGTTGTGTGATAGGTCAAGGTAAGGGAAATTTCCTTGAAGCGATTCAAATGACCCTGGTACGGAACCTGAATTTCATAAACAGTTTCTTGATCAGATTGAGAAAATTAATAACAAGTAAAGAATCAATGGTTGCAAAAAAAAAAGATCGAGACTAAGAGAGTTATTCACCTGTAAGCTTGTTCCCACTAAGATCAAGATAGCCGAGTTTAGGTAATAAAGAGAGAGAAGTGGGTATGGAACCATAGATGCCAATGTAAGAAAGGACGAAGTACTCGAGATTCATGAGCTGGCTCAGAAATTTAGGAACCAGACCGGTCAGATTCGTCCGGCTCAGCCAGAGGAACCGAAGATATTTGAGCTTAGCAATGGTGTATGGGATTTTACCAGTGAGGTTAGGGAGATCTTGGAAGACAAGGTTCTCTAGATAGGGTAAGTCACCGATCTCAGGTGAGAACTGACCGGAGATCTGGTCGTTTGATATGTATAGGCCGGTGACGCGGTGTTTACCGGTGGCACCGCACTGGACACCAAGCCACGAGGAGCAACAGTCGGTTTGGGGATCCCATGTGGGGAGATGCTTGGGGTTGTTCAGGGATTTCTTGATCTTGAGTAGGGTGTTTTTGTCACCTTGGTGACAGAGATCTTTAGATAAAGAGGTCGTGAGGAACATGAACAAGAACAAGAAGCATAAAAGCAATGTCGTTGTCTTATTCGTATCCATGATGTCCGTGTTTATTATGGATTTTGAGTTTTCTGTTGAAAGTGTGATGTATATATTCATATATTTAGAGATTAAAGAAAGAGAGAGATTTGATATAATCTGTCAATACATACTGGGGACCTTAATAGTCAAACGTATGTTCAAGATGTCGTGTTGAATATGTTTGAATAAAGCAATGAATACGTTATATATTATGAATATCCCGCGCTACTTTAACAAAAAAGAAAAGAAAAAGACAATATCCCGCGCTACGCGTGCGAGTTGTTTTCGTATATTTTCGTAAGTGTCTTCTTTTTAGCTTTTCTTTTCAGGTTAATAAATCAGCACTCATCAAATTTGTTTTCGTTTATATTATTTTATTTTATAGAAAATTATGTAAAAAAATTCAGAAATTTCTTTGATTATAACTCCAAAACAAAAAGGAGAATCGCTGGGATCCTCTTTCAAAATACCATTTTACAAAATTACATCCATGTAAAATTTTTAATGAAACACAAATTTTTAATAGATATAATGATTCTCAATGATATAAACAAAAATCAAATTTTTTCAGATCAACAAATCAACGATCAAATCTTTGAAAATTTTATCTGACAGACCTAATTTTATAACAGATTAAATTATTCATTACTTTCGATAAAACTTAAACGATATTTCGTAAAGTAGTAATTGCATTTTAATAATATTTATGGACAAAATTATTAAAATCCACCAAATCTGAATTTCTAAAAATTGTAAGTCCAAAAAATATTGAAAATGTATTCATGGTTAATTGATATTTGTTTTAATTAACTTTTTTTCTTTGTTATTTTTGAAACATTATAAATTTGAAAAATGATAATTTTGTCAATATTTGTCAAATAATTTTTAATATTTTACAATTAATTTTTTAGATATATTTTTTCAAATTCAATCTGATCTTCTGAACTGGAGGTTTAATTTATGTGAAATCGAGCTAATTTCTAGATAATTTGAAATCAACTTTATATATTGAATAATTACAAGTATCAACTAATAAAAATCCCAAAATTAACAAGCATCAAATATATTATATTTTTATATTATTTATATGTCAATTCAAATAGTGGCAATAGATTTAAATATATTGAAATCAGAAAAACTAATTTTCTGTTTATCCAGAAAACAAACATCATAAATTAATTAATTAAATTATAGTATATTGAATTTATATTATATATAAACTTCTGCATCAATAAATATTCTTTATTTTCCCACATTATAAGATGTGATGCACTTTTAAACTCAAACTTTCAACATGTAAATAATACACGATAATTTAAGATACTAAATAATTAAATGAGTTTAATTTGAAACACGTTTTATTGACTTTCTAATTTTGTAGAATCGTCAGGTGTGGATTCTCATGAAGCGAAAGATTTTTTATTTGTAAAATTGTTAATGTAATAATTTTCATAATTTGCAATACAATACTAAATCAATACAATGTCCACAAACAACACAAATTTTTTTTGAGAGTTTGCACCCAATAACTAAAAAAAAATCCATAATTTTTTTAAATAACCAAAATATTATTTTTTCTCTCTTTCACTTTTTTTTATCTCTCTCTGATATCTACTACTTATTTTTTAATTTCATTTTTTGTTATTTTATAAATTCACCCTTTCTAAGTCCTTATTGACCATAAAAACAAATTAATGGATAGACATGCGATCATAATCATTTTATAGACATTTTTATTCGTTATTTATATAGTTATATATGTGACAATTAATTAAACGTTGCACAAAATTTCTCAGTTTATATATTTTTATATCATGTTATTCATGAGAGAACGAATTGATTGAATTAATCATTATAACTTGGAAATATTCCATATGTTTTTTGTAGTTCACCATTCTTAGTTTTTATTATATTTTTATTATTTTATTTTTCAACTTCCTTTTTAAAAGTTAAAGATAAAAATTTAGTTTTTAAATTTTTGAAAGCATGAGTTAGTTTTCAAAATATATAAAATTTTAGAATTGTACAAATTTCCTCTCCTGTGGTTTTATAATTATAGAATTATATTTCCAAAATATAAACATATCTATAAATTTTAGAAAGGAAACAAATATATAACAAATTATTTAGCTTTTACCAAAAAAAAAAAAGAACTGTATATTAGCATGTTGACCAGTTATAAAGTTTTCCATACTAATAACATGATATTGGTCATTCAATTAATTAGTCTTGTGTGTGTGACGTGTGTCTATACAACGAATACTTATCTTTGTATGTGTTTATTACAAATAGATAACTTATCTTTACATGTTTGATTTTTTACTGATACAGAACTTGCGCGAGAGAAGATCGAGATAGCGAAGATCAATGAGAAATTCAGAAACACAAGTTGATTCTTCCTCATCAGACTGTTCTTCCCCTGTGGTTCTTGCCACAGCTTCTAATCTACGGAAAGATAACCTGGTACTTAGGCTTTTTTTTGTTGTTGTTGCATATTCTAGTCATTGTCTAATTTTATGAACCAAATACTTCTAACAGTTATCGTATATTGGGGTTTAATCACTCACTCAACGAATTGGTGTTATTAATGTTGGGCACTTTAATTTGGTTCAGATCCTCTTGTAGCTCAGTCTGGGGAAACACTTTTTGAACTGATGAATTTAATAGTAAACTTCAGTATGGTCTTGGTTCGATTTAATAAAACATTGCGTAACTGTACATATCTTTTCTCAAATTTGTTTAAATTTTAGTTTCGTTTATTCTGGTGTGAATATATGATGAAGTGAAACCAATTTTAATTTTCAATTTTTTGGTCCAAATATATGATTTCATTTTGATTGGATTGGTTTGCCTTATTTTGCCTACTGCCCTTGCTTATTTCATGCATATATAGAGAACAATGAAACTAAAAAAAAAAGAGAGAAAGAAATGTTGATTCTTGTTTGCTACCAATATCATTGTTAAGTCATGAGTAGAGCACTTTGTTAAGTGTTATACAGCTTGGTGTCATGAGAAAATTCTGAAAATGACTGAACTCGCTTTTGCAGTGTCTTCCACAAGTTTTGTGCCCCAAAAGATCTATCAATGATGGAACACAAGGAGACAATAATAAGAGAGAGTACTCTATGGACATGGAAAGAAAGAAGAAGCATCGGGGACGTGGTCCATCTTTGCCAAGCCAAAAGCAGTTTATGACCTTAAGACTTGCACATGACAGCCTCAGAATAGGTCGACAGGTGAGTTCTATTAACAATCAACTCTTCTTCTAGATAGCTGGTAATTAGTCTTGTATATTATGTATACTCTTATTGACTATGTCATCCTCTTAAACATTTTCAGTATCTTTCAGTGCCATTAATGAGAGAAAATGGCATGACCGAACTAGGGCTACTAACTTTGGTAGGAAAAGATGGAGGAAAGTGGCAAGTGAACCTTAGAGGGGAAAGTAAAGGAAGACTGTGTTTGGGAAAGGGATGGACAACTTTTGCGAAGGCAAATGGGTTAAAGAAGGGTGAATACTTTACCCTGGAGTTTTTCTGGGAAAATGGAATTCATATGCTCCGTTTGGTCAACACGGATTCTCCCAGTGATACAAGGGAGATAGGAGAGTCTTCGAAAGCCATGGAGAAAGAAATTTCTTCCTCAGAAACTTGCAACATAAACCAAACCAATGAAGAAAAAAACAACAAAGACGAGAGGAGTTCTAATACATCTTCACTAGTCCAAAACCGAATAGTGATATTAACACTTGCACCTGAAGATGTCAAAGCCGGTGCACTGGTAAGCTTTTAACAGAAAAAAACTCTTGTTAAAGAGATGGGTTAGTTTCTATCTTAAAGTCTAATTAGTACGTAACCAACGGTGTTTGTTCAAATATGTTGCAGTTTCTTCCAAGTCAATTCGTGGCAAGTATTGGCATCAAGAAGCTTGGGAAGATAACTCTGCTTGGTAAGGATAATACGATGTGGTGGGGACATCTATTGTCAAGAGATGGAATTGTAGATGTTGGATGTGGTTGGGGAAACTTCTGTGCGTCAAATGGCGTAAAACTAGGAGACTCATTCAGGTTAGAATTCATTAAAAAAGAAGAAGACACAGGTCCCGTCTTTCATTTCTGTCTCAACTCGTGGGACTAAAGCTGTGACTCATTTTAATTTATAAACCAAGGGATGTCTCTTGTCCAAGATTGTTTGCTATTTTGATTTTTCTTTTCTTGTTTGGTTAACTTTTCATCTGATTTGTTGTTCTCGAATTTAAGACTCATCGTTAAACATTCAAACAATTGTCTTTCCTATTCCTTATGTGAAATTGACATTTCTTTAAAGTCTTTGTCCATTTTAATATCCTAAAATTAAATCAAGAAAAGGTAAACCCTAAATTTCAAATGCTAAATCCAAATCCTCAACATTAAACTTTAAAGCCGAAACCCTAACTCTAAAACTTAAACAGACACAGCATTTGAGTTACATAAATGAAGGAAAGCTAGATGCTAAATCGTAAAAGCCAAACCCAAATCAAAAACGATATGATAAACACTGCGAGTACAAAGAATTAAGCTGATAAAATTAAGAAAGATTCACCTTGGTTATAAGCACTAAACACAACCCTAATACGCAAACAATAGCAGCACAAATGAGTAGCCTAAATAAAGAAAGGTGAATAGTAAAATGTAAATACTAAATCCAAACTCTAAAGCTTAAACAATGGGATGACAGAGACCTACGATCAAAGAAATCTAAACCCTAAGTTCTAAATACCTTAAACCCCTTAACCATAAATTCAAAGCCAAAAAATGTCATAACATATGAGTAACCTAAATTAATAGAAAGTTTAGCCTTTATACATTTCCACGAAATGACAATCGTAAGCTATTGGAGAATAATACATTTCCACTGTATTTAACAGCAAAGAAGTAAATACTCCAACAAGCCAAAATCGATCTATCAGATACCAAGTTCAAAACCTGAAGACTTGTAAGTTCCAAAGAAAACGTCGTTTGTTTTCTTTTTGTTCACCTATACACCATTTAAAATCTAATAAAGGAATCTACATAATCTTCCAGTGGAATTCACAAAGGGAAATAGAAAAAAAACACGACAGGGAAGATAACATTGCTTGACAAAGACGGTGCAATATGGATGACATGCAACAACAGACGAACACTGATTAACTTTTTTTTTTGTCAACTGTATAAATAATATAGATAGAATATAATAACTAAACTGATAATTTTGTATCTATATGAATGATATAAAATGGTTGTATACAAGTACTATGTGCTAACTTATTAGTCATTGTGTTGTTTATTCGTGGAATAAGTGAGATAAAAAAAAAACACAATTTTCATTTGAAAAAGAAAGTAAAAATATTATTATTTAATATCTCATACTTTAATGATTTTTTTCTTTTAAAACTCCATGTATTTATATATAAAAAAATGTCAATATCATATGTCAACAATATAATAATAAAATTATTTTAAAGTAAAACTATGAAAAATACCTTTATGTTTTTAAGTAATAAATTGAGAATTTATAATTTCAAAGTCAATATTTTGCTGTTTACTTAAACTTAATCTTTCGTGCATTATTTATTTTTTTGTTATAATTATTTTAGCACATTATTTATTTTTGTTGACTAATTAACTTTTTTTTTCAATAGTATAAATAATCTAGAGAGACTATGATAACTAAATTGGTAATTTTGTATTTATATGATACATAACGGTTGTATACAAGTATTTTATTCTAACTTATCCATTATTGTGTTGTTTACTTGTCGAATAAGTGAGATTTTAAAAATATATATATACAATTCTCATGTGAAGGAGAAAGTGAAAATATTTTAGTATCTCATACTTTAATTATTTTCTTCAAGACTCCATGTATTGATATAAAAAAATGTCAATATCAACAACATAACATGAAAACTATTTTAAAATAAAATTACGAAAAACTATCTTTATGTTGTTAGGTAATAAATTGAGAATTTTTATTTCTAAAATAAAACTACGAAAAACTATCTTTATGTTTTTAGGTAATAAATTGAGAATTTGTATTTCAAAGTCTATATTTTTCTGCTATCTTTATGCTTTTAGGTAATAAATTGAGAATTTGTATTTCAAAGTCAATATTTTTCTGTTAAATAACTACTGAAGTAATTTTTGAAGCGTTATTTTGTTAAATCATTATTTTGGTGTATTATTTAGTCTTGTTGACTGCTTAACTATTTTTTATCAACAGTATAAACAATTTATATAGAGTATGATAACTAAACTGATAATTTTGTATCTATATGAATGATATGTAACGGTTGTATATAAGCACTTTGTGCTAACTTATCCTTCATTTTTGCCATTTTATGCCAACTTATCCATTATTTTTTGCCAATAGTATAAATTAAGAATCTAGATAGATTATGATAACTAAAATAGTAATTTTGTATATATATAAACGATATATTATGGTTGTATTATTTATACTTAGCCCTGTTCGAAGCACGGACACTGCGACTAGCGTTACGACCAGAAAATAACACTGGAAAAATCAAAATAACAAAAATTGATGATCGCCAGCGTTCAATATCTGGTATCGGATTTCCGTGGTCATGATCGCTATTAATTTCAGCGACCCAAAGGATTCTATTGACTACATGAATAAATGAACGCTGCGATCAAAACCAGAATTCTTTTTATTGATTTCACGTTCTAATTTCGATCGTTGTCGCTAGTCGCAGCGTCCGTGCTCCGAACAGGGTCTAAGATTAATCATTTAAATATTGTTGAACAAGATCTCCAATGAATCATATATCTTATATTCGCATATTATCATTGAAAAATGGGTTAGATAGTATAATTACTCTAATATTTACTATAATTATTTTGATGAAACTTTCTGTTTCAGCTAACTTGAAAACAACTTTTTCTTTTACAAATTTTTTTTGTTACCTTACTTTATAATAATATTTTTCTTTAATTATCGTTATGCTCTCTACATATACTACATCTATATAAATGTTGTTTATGTTAAGTTATTTTGTATATATATATATATCTGTCTCTATTTATAATATGTAGACTAATATGTAACATATAAAACAAAATACTATTTATGAATCCAAATTATGGATTTTATTGTCTTTGAATTAGTAAATTATTGAAAATCAAAATCATTTAATCTCATGCTTTTGAATTTCAAAGCATGAGAGTAAATGGTTTTGACTTTCAAAGAATTTCTAATATATAAAACATTAAATAGAATCTATAATTTAAATATTCAATTTGTATTTAATTTCATACTTAAACATGGATTTACTTGTTAGAGTGAGATGAATATAGATATATAAAAACTATTAACAAACTATATAATATATACATTCACATTTGAATGTGTGTAAAAAACATAATGGTAATTAAAGAAAAAAAATATCAAATTTAAACATAGATAAACTTTGACAAATAAAAAAATATATAGAAAATCAAACTGTAACAATGGAAATCTATTATTGAGTTTTAAATTTGAAATTTCTTAATAATAAAAAGGACAATTTTTAGGTTCACCCCTAAATACACTCTTTTTTATAAAACCCAATCACAATGTGCCACATGCTATTAAAAAAAAGTTATTAAAATTAATTCATTAAACCTCTAATAAATAGAGTCCTTAATAGATTAACGACAAACACTTTATTTTTCTTAATTTAAGATCTAAATTTCATAATTGTTAAATTCTCAAAGTATTCTTTTTAGATTTTTCTACATAATTCACAAGACAACTTATGTAATGATATATAATATTTCTACTGCAAAATAAAACTATTTCATCTGTAATCCTTACGGGTTTATTTTCTATTCATCTAATTGCAAGTGATTATGCAACAATGCTTTTGATTTCATATTGTCAAAGTGGTATTTTGGTGGTATCTTCAAAAACTCAATGGTTAAGAATAAAACCTGTAATAAAAAAAAAAAAGAACAAAACCTGTAAACGTATGAGAGATGAAGATGGTATTAAAAAAACACTTCAAATTCGTTGCCATCTATATAGTCTTCTCTCCATCTTTTTGCATAAAATTTAAACATAGTGTTGCTACTTTCACATTCAAAATATAATAAATGAAATCTGATCAATTGCACATTAAAAATAAAATAGAGTTTCAGTTTCTGCAATTTCATATGCTCTCTATTGTTTACGATGAATCACCATAACTTTTGTCGAACTCCTACAAAGTATAAAATTTCCAGTTATTAAAAAATTGATATATAACTCAAATATAAATAGTAATAGTAGATAAACTAAAGTGTTTACTTGAATTACTTGTGAGGAGAATGGCCCATTACATAAGATAGGAATAGTGGTAGCTGCAGATAATTGAGTCTCAGGATTAACAGTTGAATCCTGGAACATTAATCGATTTTACTTAGTAATTAGTATACATATATATTGACTAAGTCACGTTTCAATGAAAATTGGGCATAAATAAAAATAAAAATAATATATAAAATATCTGAAATGATAACTTTTTCTTTACTCTAACATTAGCTGATGATTTTATTTTACTACAATTTTTCACTTCAAGAATATTCAAATATCGACCATTGGGTCCGACTTTTTTGTTCTTCGGTCGTCTCCAAGCAGCTTTTCTTTTTATTCCACGTGCATGTGGAAATTTCTCGTCTTCATCTTCTTGTTCCACGTGTTCAACATCTGAAGTTTGGAGCATCCATGCATTAGCTTTTACAAGTTCTTTTTTCTTTTCCTCCAATATTTTAAGTAGCTGAAAGGCAGCTTCATTTGCACACGACATCAATTCTATATGTTCAGCAGCAACAGAAGCAATCTCACAAAAATTACGACATATATGGCTGTATCGTTTTCCAATCAATTGCTTCACTGTATCATTACGTATCTATGAATGATAATAAAAAATGTTTCGTGCTTTTGCCTCTTTACTCCATCGATTCAGAATATAGGTAAATGGAATTCTTCTAATATTCTTCTTGTCCAATACTTTTAATGCATGACGACATAATATCCCAGCAAAATAAAATTTCATACAACTACAACGTACTGTTTGGTTTGTAGCATCATAATTAACCAAATGCTCACGTGCTACACCACGATAAAATATTTTGTATTCGTACACCATATCAGACTTACTGGCTTTTGTTGCAACATAATCACCAATAACTGTGTATTCCTTCTGGAACAAGGTAAAAACTTCTGGTGTATATACTTCGTTTGCATGTTGCAACATTTCTACAGAAGCAGCTAAAATTGGTGAGGTATGCATCATACTGAAGTCAGCAGTTAATTCTTGATATCGCCGATCGTCCAACACTCTCTCATAGTGTTCAAAAAAGCACAACAAGTCATAACTACGCTTCAAATATTTTTTTAAAATATTATTCATACTTTCACTACGCTGTGTGCTCACCATATCTGCCGTAAAAGTATGACGTCCATATACCATTGCCCATTTTTCTTTCACATCAAACAAACTTTTCAACCATTTATTTTCTGTCAATTCATGTTTCTTAAGCATATCATTCCATGCTGATAACCAATCTTCTTCTTCTTCATGGTCATATAAACACTTTCCAAAGCCCATGGCAAACTGATCTCCTCCATGAAATGCATGACTCAACTTCTTTGCAGCATTTTGGTAAATATGCCAAACACATAATCTATGTTTTGTTTCA